>JAFFST010049093.1:181690-198223 GCA_022414735.1 Noturus placidus | reverse complement strand
TTTTTTTTTTTTTTTTTTTTTGCTTGTTTTTTTTTTTTTTTGCTCTGTAGAAAAAAAACCCCAAAATAATACACTTTGTCTCTCCTATTCTGCAGTCAGGATTTACCTTCAGCGCACCTACTATGAAAACCACAACTTCCATGTCAAATGGGAAACTTGCTCCAGCAATAGTTACATGTAAGTGCCTTGTTGAATGTTTCGTTGTTTTTTAAGACAGTGATGTACAATGTCTTAGCATCCTCTTGTGTTTTGCAGTTAAAAAAGCCAGCGAAAGTAGTGAGGACTTTGAAGGGCCTTTCAGACCTGCTAAGGCCTTGAAGCAGGGTAGTGTTCTGGATATCCTTAAAGGACCTGGTAAGACCGCTTTATTAGTTTTTAAATAGCAGTTTTTTTGGTGTTTTGGTCCATGGATACAAGTCAATACTATGACAATAATGTCAACATTGCAGGCAGTACATAACCTCTTGCTGTACATTTGAATCAGAACAGAACATTGCGCCATCATATGCAAGTGTTGTGCACCAGGGCTTTTTTCCATCATTTTCTGGAAAAGCCGAGTGTATTGTCAGTTTACATCGACACTACAAATTTACAATGGTAGGTCCTAGCAAGCCTCCTATAGTGTTTACACTAGTGAGAAACATGCAAAAATCAACTTTATTGTCTGCCTGCAGTTAGTCCCTCTGTACTGTTTAAGGAAAAGTAGCATCCTACCAACCATGGTTTCATCTTATCTCATCATATACGACCGCAGTAAATGTGTATAGGCCTTCTGAAAGTAGAGGGATTGATTTTCCAAATCTGGCATCAAAACTATTCGATTGGCATTCAAGCACCATGTAAATCAAACAAATACATTAAACAAAGGTGGTGTGTGTCAATATTATAGTGTAGGCTATAGAGTTTTGCTTTTTGATTTCTCATGGGGGGTTTGGAGAATGTGGTGAATACCCACAAGTGACATGCCTACAAGATGCTACCAGCTATCTAGTGTGATCGTAGGGTCAGCCTTGCACAAAATAGCAATATTGAATCAAAAATCAGCATCATATGTATTCTCCTGAAATTAGCTTTACTATATATTTGCATTTCTACCAGTCAGTTACAGGCTGTGTGAGGTATTTTTTTTTTTTTTGTTTTATTATTATTTTTTTATTATTTATCCTCCAGGATTTGCTTCTCCAACCCAGAACTCCTCGGAAACAGAACCCGTGAAGGTGACACGCAGCACAACTACAAAAATAAATTCAGGGTTTGGAGAGAAATTTAAACCTGCAGCAGGATCATGGAACTGTGGCACCTGCCTGCTGCAAAACAAACCCTCAGACAAAAAGTGTATTTCCTGCGAGGCCCCGCAGCCCAGCACAGACTCTTCCTCCAAATCGGACAGTAAACCTGCAAAAGCCCCTGCTGCTAGTCTTAGTTCTTTGTTTGCCCCTCCAGCAGGAAGCTGGGAATGTGACACCTGTATGGTGCAGAACAAGCCTGAGGTGGTTAAATGTGTAGCGTGTGACACAGCCAAGCCAGGCACTGGAGTAAAACCTGCCCTGACTCAGCCACCTGTCTCTGAGGTCTCCTCAACCCCTCCTTCTACTACTTCTACCCCAGCCACCAATTCCACTACCACCACGACATCTGGACTGCTTAGTTTTGCTGACAAATTTAAGAAGCCAGAGGGGGCGTGGAATTGTGATGTATGCATGGTTCAGAACAAAGCACAGGACGTTAAGTGTGTAGCGTGTCAGAACGCTAAACCAGGTATGTTTATTGCTTCATATATACATATATATATATATATATATATATATAATATATATATAATATATAAAAAAAAGGACTTAATGATCTACAGGTGTGTCTGTGGGGGAGCGAAAAAGTGAATATCTTGGAAAAGTTTGTTTTTTTTACGTAATTTAATTCAGAAAGTGGAATTTTCACATATTCTATTTTTTTTATATTCTTGATGATTAGGGCTTAAAGCTCAGGGAAATCAAAAATCCAGTATCTCAAAGTATTTGAATGAAGAATTTAATATACAGAAATGTCGACCTGAGAATTAAATCAGTTAATTTACACAAAACACCTGCAAAGGTTTCCTGAGGCTTTAATTTCTCAGTCTGGTTCAGTACACAACCGCAATAACGGAGAAGATGAAAGTACATTTTACATTTCGTTTGGAAATCAAGGTCCCAGAGTCTGGAGGAAGAGTGGAGAGGAACAGAATCCAAGCTGCTTGAAGTCCAGTGTGATGTTTCCACAGTCAGTGATGATTTGAGGTGCCAGGTCATCTGCTGGTGTTGGTCCAGTGTGTTTTCTCAAGTCGAGAGTCGATGCAGCGTCTACCAGGAGATTTCAGAGCACTTCATGTTTCCATCTGCTGACGAGCTTTATGGAGATGCTGACTTCCTTTTCCAGCAGGACTTGGTACCTCCCACAGTGCCAAAACTTCTAGTAACTGGTTTACTGACCGTGGTGTTACTGTGCTTGATCGTCCAGCCGAATCTCCTGACTCGAACCCCATAGAGAATCTCTGAGAGACACCGCTATCAAAGCAACATGGACTTCCAGAACACCTCAGCAGTGCTACAGGCTGATCGCCTCCATGCCACGCAGTAATTCATGCAAAAAAATTAAAACCCCGACCGAGTATCAGTGCAAAAATTAACATCCTGTTCAGAAGGTCAACATTTCTGTATTATAAATTCTTTATTCTAATATGTTGAGGTACTGGATTTTTTATTTCCATGAGCTGTAAGCTGTAATCAAGACTAAAACAAAGGTGTGAAATATTTAACTTTATATGTAATGAATCTACAATATATGAAAATTCCACTTTTTAAATTAAATTTTTCCCACGATATTCAAATTTTTTGACTTGCACCTGTCTCGGACTGTTTAAGAGATTCCTCTTGTATGTTGTTCCACTTTATCTGACTGTACGGTGTTGAAATGAACAGGAGCAGTGGCGACATCCCAAGCAGCTTCATCCCCGCCTCCTGCATCCACGCCAGCAAGTACTGCACCTGTATTAGGATTTGGAGACAAGTTCAAGAAACCTGAGGGCAGTTGGGAGTGTGACGTCTGCTCTATTCAGAACAAGGCTGAGGACCAGCAGTGTGTGGCCTGCCAATCAACCAAACCAGGCGCTAAAGTAGAAAACAAAGGTAGCGAGAATAGTTATAATGCTACTGATGTGGCTTTATACCATTTATTTATTTTTTTATTTCATGGTTAGTTTTTATTTCATTTATTTATTTTTTTAAGGCTGTCTGATAAATTGGATTACAAACATCAGTCGGCATCAGTACAGGAGAGAGACGAACAGCATCTTTAATCCCTTTTTTTTTTTAATTATTCCTACCATTAACCATTTTTGTAGTGTTATATTTGATGCTTCATTGTAGGCCTATTTCATTTTTTCAAGTCAAAATTGTTTGCCCCTCCACAGGCTGAATATAAATAAAGAAATATTAGTTACCTGATGTGAAATATATGCGTGTCTAATGTCAACCAAGTCTCGCACAAATTGATCGGTTTTAATTTGATATGATTGAACTCCAAACCTTCTCCGTTTAAGTGAGGGAGCCCCATGAGCATGTGAGATGGGGGGACGGAAGGGGTGGGGCTCCCTAGCGGTGTAGAGAGAGTATTAAAGATTATTGGTTCAATGTTCAATTCAGTTCGTACAGGATTTTGCAGAATTTTGTGGCGTTTTTCTAAATTTGAGCTGCAACTTGTGTGTGTGTGTGTGTGTGTGTGTGTGTGTGGAGATTTTTGGAAAACAGCAGTTTTTTGCACGGTTTTTCACAGTGATGTTTGTTGGTAAATGAGAGCTTTTTAACTGTACTCATGTTTGACACGAAAATCGAAGAGGGCTTTGGATGAATGTGTTGCGTCTTGACTCAAATCTGCGGTGATCTTGAAAAATTGCAAGCTTCTCCTGAAGACTGCTTGATTTTGCATGGATTTCTGTGATCGTGAAATCCCGGAGAGACTGTAAATTTCAGTACTGCTACACAAAATGCGTAGAGGTTGGCAGTTCTGGTAAAGTATTGTAATGTAAAAGTAAACGTCATTGGATATCGTGGCAGTGTAATATTGTGTAGAGATGATTTTAAAATAATTATAATGTGTAATGCAGTGTTTTATTTGAAAGCGTATCGAGTACTGTGTATATATAAAATATGGCTTGTGCTGGTCTGTAAAGCCTGGTGAAGGTAGAGGGCAAATGTACTTGTTTTCAGCTCTGGGAGATGGTGATTCATAATTAACAGAAACTGTGTAGCAATTCTGTTGTCAGTGAGACTTGAGAACTTAAGGTTGTCAATCTGTCATTTCCTGTGTTTTCTTCACAAAATCTTTATACTTAAAAGGGAAAATGTTTCAGATGGCACCTTCAAGCATTCCTCGATTTGGCCCTCTGGGAGAACCTTTAAAATGTAACAAGCTAAAGAATCTCATTTATTTCCCACTATAGTGAATACCGTTTTAAATAAAGCTTTTTTATGATTAAGTTAGTGGCAAGATTGTACAAGGTTCCTCCCAACTTCCTGTGTTTGTGTTTCAGGTTTTGGCACTCAGTCATCCAGCATCAAGTCAAGCTCACCTGCTTTCAAATTTGGTACTTCAAGCTCTTCAAATTCGACCTCTGGGGAACTTAAATTCGGTGGCACTTTTTCAGACTCCACCTCCACAGTGTCATTTAAATTTGGTAATCCTTCATCAGACTCCACTGCACCTTCGGCAGGCTTCAAATTCGGCGGCTCGTCCTCAGAGACTTCTTCGGGAGCATTAAAATTTGGAGGTGCCTCCTCAGAACACACCTCGGCCGGCCCAAATTCAACTGAGGCTTTTAAATTTGGTGGTTCATCAAATGGCTTTAAATTTGGAGCAGCCTCTACATCCGAATCTACAGGTGAAGGGAAAAAGAGTGAATCTCAAAATTCTGGTGCTGGCTTTAAATTCGGAGGAAGCAGTGCAATCAATTTTGGCTCCAGCACCACAAGCACTTCTGCTACTACAGCTACATCAGGGAGTTTTGCGTTTGGACTCACAAAACCTGAAGAGAAAACTGAATCCATTCCATCGTTCAGTTTGTCAGCACCTAAAGCCAAAGCTGAAAAAGACGACTCCTCTCCTTCCACAGAAGCTGTTTCAACCACTGCCAATGCCGTCCCTGTTTTTGGCAAGTCGCTGGATGCTGAGGAGATTGTTGTAGAGGAAACACCATGGGACACTTCCCTCACTGCTATCATATTTGGTGATCGGGATATCTCAACACCCTCAACTGGATTTGTGTTCAGTGCAGCCAAGGAGGCTGACAACCCTGCACCCTCCGTGGGCTTCAATTTCAGCAAGCCAGACCCTCCAAAGGAACTTCCCAAACTTGCGTTTGCATTTGGAAAACCCGCTGAGCCCACAGAAACCCCAAAGCGTACGTTTGGCTTTGGACAGAATGCAACAGGTGAGTAATGGTTTGCTTTAGTGTCATGTCAGATGCCTGTGAATATAAACCCCAAGTGTACAATGTTCTCTCCCCGTTTACTCAGACAATGCAGCACCAAATCCTGCATTTGCCTTTATGAGCAGTTCATCCACCACCCCTTCCACCTCCAGTCTTGCACCCAGCCTCTTTACGACTCCCAGCAGTTCAAGCCTGGCCACCAACCCTGCTCCAAGCAGCAATTTTAGTTTTGGCCAGAGCTCCTCATCAGATGCACCTTCCAAGACTTTCATGTTTGGACAGCAGCAAGAAACCCAGCCAGCCCCTGCAGAGGCACCTGCCGCTCCCAATCCTGCACTGCCGTTTGTCTTCGGCGTCGGGAACAATTCGAATACATCGCCCTTCCCTTTCGGTGGTGCAGCCTCTACGTCAGCAACTACAGGTTAGTTTTATGGCGTTTTCATTTTGACCTGTAACTACATGTTTCCATTTGCTGTAAGTATCTTGTCCCCTTCCCTCAGCTTCATTCGGGTTTACTGCCACCACGTCCACCTCTGGCTTCGGCTCTGGACAGACACAGTCATTTGGCTCCTCACAGCCCACCGTATCCTCTTTTGGATCAGCTGCCTCCTCTTTCACAGCCACGCCATCAGCAGCTCCTGCTTTTGGAGCGAAGCCTAGTGCTCCTTCTGTGTTTGGCCAGCAGCCCAACTCAACACCTGCTTTTGGATCATCTACTGTCTCTTCTGGCCAAGGTGAGGAACTGAATCTTTTTCTTGCACAGATCTGTTCTCGTGTGTGCATGCATGCATGTATGCGTACGTATGTACGTGTGTGTGTTCAAAGATAAATCCCACAAGCTAAGTGCTTGACTAAATTGATATTCCTTCCACTTGGCTGCTTATTCATTCAGGAGGCTTCCCGTTTGGAGGAGCCACTGCTTTTGGGGGGACTGGTAGCAACAACAGCAGTATATTTAACTTCGGAACAGGATCCGGAGCAACAGCAGGTCCTGCAGCATCACCAGCTATGTCCGCTCAGCCAGCAGTGCCTGGAGGAGGCTTCAGCTTCTCACAGCCCCCGGCCTTCAATATCGGGTAAGAAAGAACCACCCAAAATGAATTTTTGTAATCAGTAGAAACTGTAATTACTAGGTATGAACATTATTTGTCTACTTGAGAACTACATTGTTGTCTATGCTCCCATACTGCATTTAACACTGATGTTTTTTGCTTCTGTAATGCATAGTCTTGTTTCAGTATCTCACATATTAAAGGCTGTTATAATGTTTGTTACAAAAAACAAACCTTAGCATAATAAAAATACAAGCATCGTATCCACCTTTTTCCTGAACGCGGAAGTCTTGTCCTGTTCACACCGGAAGCCTGTTTTCATTTCCGGTCTCCGGTATTTACAGTCAGATCAGCGCATGTTCCTAGCTGATAATGTGACGTTAAACGTGTAAAAATGCCTAAAAAATACATATGGCTCCATAGTGCCAACACTTTACAGTGCCTCACCCGAGCTTAATAACTGGGTAGATGACCCGAGGTTAGCTACATTAATTATAATGAACTACTTTGGTTTCTCCGAAGCCGTTGATGGGGAAGAACTTGTGAGAAATTACAGAAGCATATCATTTCCTGCACATCAATATAACAGGCCAGGTTTTATACAGAAAACATAGCAACTATTATTTATTTTTGTTTTTAACACCCCCCCCCCCCCCCCCCTTTTTTTTTTTTTTTTTTTTACACAAAGGTTCGCAGCTTTGGGTAACTAGCTTTCGCTGCTCTGAGCTGGGAGTTCATATCGTAGCTTACAGCTCCCGATCGTGATGAAATTTGTCCACGTAACAATCACACACATACCTTCTTTGGGGGGTATGTTAACTTCAACACTGCAAGCCATGCTTGTTTCCTTTCGCCAATATTTGGCATAGGATGCAAGGCAAATGGTGCCGGACATGGACGTTCTTTTCGGGTTTCCTGGTGCTCAAAACCTAGTATTTTCCAGGACTTTCTAGAGCAGCTTGACCCAGAAGTTATTTTTAATCTTACTAACATGCAAAACATTTCTCTGTAATTAATTCAGTCGCTCTATTTGGCCAGTTTTACTAAGGGTTCTTAGAGACCTGAACAGAAAAAACAAAACACTGGCAGTTAGACTCAATCATGGTGACTCTTTATGGTTTCTCAGGAAAAAGGTGGATATTGTCATAATGTGAAGACCTGCTGGCGTGTCTGTGCTTTTGTAACCATAGTAGTATGCGCGCACTGCTGTTTTTGTGTGACTGACTGAAACGTGTAACAGCAAAAATGGGAAAATGGAGGGGGTTAAACTGCACAATTTCGTAAACATTTTAATGATCGTTCTAATGTACGCATACCCATCCATAGTCATTAATAAGTAAATCATTTCTTGAATGCATCACAGTAGTGCCCTGAAGAATTTAGTACTAATGTATAAACTCTCATAACTTTCCCATGGAGATTATAATGTGGGTATTGATTTGGTTTTATTGATATTGTAATAGGCTTTTAAAATAAAAAACCTGCCAAAGCAAGACAATATTTACACTGCTCTAAAGGATTTACTTATTCTCTTGGTCTTGACATACATAAACTAGTTTTTGACCAGTGGACTTATTCTGGTTTCACTAATGGAAATAAGTTGCAGCTTACAATGAACATTTTCCCACAATTAATGAAACTGATGTTTTGTAAAAGCAAACGATATTGTAGACTGTAAAAATCTGTAAAATACACCTTGATGCATCCTAGTTTTTTCCTCTTCTGTCACATTGTGGCACTGTAAATCGAACCCTAATCGAACTGAGGTTACTTGTTAATGAAATGGCCATGCACTCACCGTCCGCTTTATTAGGAGCACCTGCACTTTCATGCAGTTAACTAATCAGCCAATTATACTGCATCCGCGCAATGCAAAAACAAAAAATCATGAAGAGATGCAGAGCAAGAGCTTCCGTTAATATTCACAGCAAACATCAGAATGGAGAAAAAATGTGATCTCTGGTACCTTGATCATGGCATGGATGTTGGTACCAGACAGGCTGGTTTTGAGTGTTTCAGAAAATGCTGATCTCCTGGGATTTTCACACACAACAGTCTCAAGTTTGACACAGTATTGTGTGAATAACATCGCGTCAGCGACAGTTCTGTGAGTAGAAACGCGTTGTTGATCAGAGGAAAATTGCTAGATTTGTCCTCTGATCTCTCTCAGCAAGGAGTTTCAGCCTGCAGGCCCTCTGCACACAGGATGTTTTTTGTGTTTTGCGCTATTCTGTGTAAACTCGAGAGACGGTAGAGGAATCCCAGGAGATCATCAGTTTCTGAAATACTCATCCAGTTCATATGGTACAAACATCCATGCAATTATCAAAGCCTCAGATCTTTTCTTTCTATAAATGAAACTCTTGACCTGTATCTGCATGATTTTTATGCATTGTGCTGCTGCTACATGATTAGCTGATTGGATAGCTACATAAATGTTCAGGTGTTCCTAATAAACTGACTGGTAAGTGTAGATTATTATTATTATTATTATTATTATTATTATTATTATATATATTTTTTGCTATTTCACAATTGTTTTAACTTTTTTTTTTTTTCTTCTCCTTAGGTCAGCAAAGAGTTCCAACGCAACGCCGACCGGACAGCATGGCATCGCCGGCCGCAAGATCAAAACCGCTGTGCGGCGTAGGAAGTAAAATTGGAAAGGAGACAGACTGCCTCTCCGTCGAACAAACACTGAAGTACTTAGTATTCTGAGCTTGGTACACTCATGGCTCCTTTTTTTGCCAGGAGATTTGTTTTGCAGTCGAGGGTCATTGGTAGACTGTGGAGCCCTGGCCCTGTGACTGAAAATCACAGAGACTCAAAAATGCGAAATAAATCAATACAATCAAGCGAAAACCTTACCATATGCAGGAACAGGTATATCTATTTTCAGCATCTGCAATGTTGGCAGGATTTACGCATGACTTTTTTTGTAAAGAATACCATGCAAAAAAAAAAAACTAATTTAGGAAAGTGACATAGGTTTTGCTTGGGTGATCTGCAGGTAAATCTGCACGTGGCAGACGAGGACTAGTTTGCTGTATGTACAGTGAGGCGAGTGTTTCTATGTTCTGAATGAAGCATTTTTTTTTTTCCATTTCTTTTTTTGTGCACAGATTTGTGTATGTGTGGTTTCTTTGTACATGCTGATTTGTGCTGGTTGGAAAATCAAGGCAAATGAATGTGTTTTAAGGGAAGAGCTGGGTGGTGGTGTGGGTTAGACTCACATGCTGTCGACTGGTTGATGAAAAAGGTAGCCCCGCTGCTCTCCTCAGATACCGTGTAAATCTGCACTTCAAATCTGTTCAAATTCATTCTTGAGTGATTTTTTTTTCCCCCCTCTCTATTACTCTCCTGTTTTCTTGCTCTCAACTCTCTACACCTCATCTTGTTCTTTGTCTCCTGCCTTTTGAATATTATTAAAAATTGTAAATAGTAACTTTTTTTTTTTAATCTGTGAAGGTTTTGTGTGTTCAACTTATTTTTCATTCAACATTTTTTTTTTTTGTCTTTTTAGAATTTATGTAAAGCCCTTAATTCAAAGTTACCCAAATCCATTTAAAACTGACCTTAAATGCAAATTGGGGATCCTTTGAAGACTAAAGGTATATTGGCATTTCTGATCCACTTTTGTTTGGACCAAAACCAGTATTGTAAAAAGTGTTAAGTATATATTTTTCTATTGCTTGTTTAAATGGACTTAGGGTGACTTTGGATAATAAGGACATCTACTTAATTTTAAAGCCATGATAATTATTACTGAACGAGTGATAAATAAAAACATGGATAATTGCCATCAATAAAATTATGAAGTGATTGTGTTTATTTCAGCGTGTCATATTCGATCAGTAGCACGACGCGATCGGCGGTTGCTCTAACCAATGCTGATTTTGTGCTGCAGAAGTTGTAGGTTTCCGACAATTTAACATGTAATTAATAATAATAATTTATCAATTTGTATAGCGCTTTTTACAATGGTACATTGTCTCAAAGCAGCTTTACAGAAATATCATTTTTACATTTATAAGTGACTTACTAATGAGAGCACATTCACACACCAATGGTAGCAGAGCTGCCATGCAAGGTGCTAGCTTGCCATTGGGGACAACTTAGGGTTCAGTGTCTTGCCCAAGGACACTTCGGCATGGGATCACCCGGGCCGGGATTCGAACCACCAACCCTACGATTAGTGGACAACCCGCTCTACCAACTGAGCCACAGCCGCCCCATATATATTAAACCCCGTATAGTTTAAACAAATTTCGTTGTGTTTTAAGACTACCTCCACACCAGATTAAAGTGACCTGGTGGATCATTCTCAACACTGAAGTAACAATATTGTGTGTTATGTTCCTGCTGAAAATTCAGCTTGCTCTGTACCACGCACCAAACTGGTAGATGTTAAGTTTCTGAAGTATCGCTATTAATGCTACATGGTAGACAAGTTGTTCTTGGGGGGGGGTAAAACAATTAAATCAATAACGAGAACTCTCAGCAGGTATTTTTCTGTGCTGTCTAAAACTAAGGAGTTCTTCCAATTCCTTCCATAATTTGTGACATGTTTAAGTGGGCGTTTACGTGTCATTGATAATCCTTAATCAAAACTACACATGGGACGGTTTCTTAGTTGCAGACTGACTGTAGTGATCTATTTAGAGCTGCTTTCCGGCTTCTTTTCTTTCTCAGGGATGGTTTTGAATAAATCCAATAGTCAACTCTTTATACAATCACGGCTAAATGTTTGTGGACACCTGACCATCCCCCACACGTACTTTTTTTTGAACATCCCACATTATAATAAGCTCCACTCATTTCGGAGTGTGGCTGTCGGGATTTGTGTTCAGTAAATTCCTGGGATAGGCTCCAGGTTCCCCGTGACCCTGAAAAGGAGTAAGCGGTTGAAGATGGATGGATGGATGGATGGAAGTTACAAGAGCATTCGTGAGGTCAGGCACTGATGTGGGTGAGGAGGTCTGGGGTGCAAAGTTGGGTGTCCCTAATGTGTCATCAGTGTCCTGATAGTCATGGGGCGGGGTTGTATCTGGGTTGGGACCAAAGCTCCTCACAAACATGATAATATCTGACTCTTTGGACCTTGTGGGGATATTTCTGCTGGTTCCTGCTCCTTTTTAGGTTCAGAAAGTTTCCTTTTGTTTACTCAGGTTAGGGTTAAGGTGTTCAGTTTAAGCATAAAAGTATAGTATCATTTTTAATAGTCAATGAATAGGTCCACAGAAGGATACAAACTTGTCTGTGTGCGCGCGCGTGTCTGTCTGTGCCTGTGTTGTGGTTCCTGCTCGGTGTCTGCGACGCTCTAACTCCGTCCTGACGCTGATCTTCTGCGACCGGAAGTTAACACAATTCGAGGTTTTTCTAAACTTAATAATTTCTATCACTTACCTGGAAATACATCAGTATGGAAATAGAGATTTTCAGGTAAGCTTCAGGACACTCTTGTGTAATAAGGTCTTAATAACACGTTAATACGCGTTATAGCGTTCCCTCACCGTCGCTGTTCGTTCAGTTGGTCATGAAGCTAACACAGCTAGCGTTAGTTAGCAAGGTGGAGGCCGAGGGTGGGTGTCATGTTTCCGCAGCAATTTCTCCGAAATAAATGTTCTCCATTTCCAGTTAAAGCAAATATCTTCGTCTTTTTTTTTTTAAGTAACTGTGATAATTGAGTTTTTGGTGGTGTATTGAAGTTTCTGTAGGTAGCTGGCTTGCTAGTTAGCTTCATGTTTATTGTTTATTAGGTTTATTTATGGTAGAGATATTATATATACATTATTCAGTTCAACATCATTTTACTGCTGGGTTTAAGTTTAAAACACTCTGTTCAGGTCGAAACGATACGTTATCGTAAATAGTAAATCTGCTGGATGTTTACTTAAAGTAGAAGTATACTAAAGTTTTGCTCATATTGACTCAACACGGACAGATTTACTTGTTGGTGCATTTGCTGAACCCCTCCTTACATGTTGGGTCAAACTGACCGAAATCACCCTGACCCATGACGTTCTGGTCAACATGACCCAAAACCACCATGACCCGTAATGTTCTGGTCAACATGACCCGAAATCACCCTGACCCGTGACGTTCTGGTCAACATGACCCGAAATCACCCTGACCTGAAATCACCCTGACCCATAATGTTCTGGTCAACATGACCCGAAATCACCCTGACCCATGATGTTCTGGTCAACATGACCCAAAACCACCATGACCCGTAATGTTCTGGTCAACATGACCCGAAATCACCCTGACCCGTGACGTTCTGGTCAACATGACCCGAAATCACCCTGACCCATAATGTTCTGGTCAACATGACCCGAAATCACCCTGACCCGTGACGTTCTGGTCAACATTTACATTTATTCATTTAGCAGACGCTTTTATCCAAAGCGACTTACAAATGAGAGCACACTCACACACCAATGGTAGCAGAGCTTCCATGCAAGGTGCTAGCTTGCCATCGGGGGCAACTTAGGGTTCAGTGTCTTGCCCAAGGACACTTCGGCATGGGATCACCCGGGCTGGGATTCGAACCGCCAACCCCACGATTAGTGGATTAGTGGACAACCCGCTCTACCAACTGAGCCACAGCCGCCCGAAATCACCCTGACCCATCACATGAACCGAAATCACCCTGACCCATAATGTTCTAGTCAACATGACCCGAAATCACCCTGACCCGTGACGTTCTGGTCAACATGACCCGAAATCACCCTGACCCATAATGTTCTGGTCAACATGACCCGAAATCACCCTGACCCGTGACGTTCTGGTCAACATTTACATTTATTCATTTAGCAGACGCTTTTATCCAAAGCGACTTACAAATGAGAGCACACTCACACACCAATGGTAGCAGAGCTTCCATGCAAGGTGCTAGCTTGCCATCGGGGGCAACTTAGGGTTCAGTGTCTTGCCCAAGGACACTTCGGCATGGGATCACCCGGGCTGGGATTCGAACCGCCAACCCCACGATTAGTGGATTAGTGGACAACCCGCTCTACCAACTGAGCCACAGCCGCCCGAAATCACCCTGACCCATCACATGAACCGAAATCACCCTGACCCATAATGTTCTAGTCAACATGACCCGAAATCACCCTGACCCGTGACGTTCTGGTCAACATGACCCGAAATCACCCTGACCTGAAATCACCCTGACCCATAATGTTCTGGTCAACATGACCCGAAATCACCCTGACCCATGATGTTCTGGTCAACATGACCCCAAATCACCCTGACCCATAATGTTCTGGTCAACATGACCCGAAATCACCCTGACCTGAAATCACCCTGACCCATAATGTTCTGGTCAACATGACCCGAAATCACCCTGACCCATGACGTTCTGGTCAACATGACCCAAAACCACCATGACCCGTAATGTTCTGGTCAACATGACCCGTAACGTTCTGGTCAACGTTACCCGAAATCACCATGACCCGTAACATTCTGGTCAACATGACCTGAAATCACCCTGACCCATAATGTTCTGGTCAACATGACCCAAAATCACCCTGACCCGTAATGTTCTGGTCAATATGACCCGTAACATTCTGGTCAACATTACCCGAAATCACCCTGACCCGTAACGTTCTGGTCAACATGACCCGAAATCACCATGACCCATAATGTTCTGGTCTACATGACCCAAAATCACCCTGACCCGTAATGTTCTGGTCAACATTACCCTAAATCACCCTGACCCGTAACGTTCTGGTCAACATGACCCGAAATCACCATGACCCGTAATGTTCTGGTCAACATGACCCTAAATCACAGTGATTCGTAATGTTCTGGTCAACATGACCCGAAATCACAGTGATTCGTAATGTTCGGACCAATCTGACCCAAAATCACTGTGACTTGTAATGTTCTGGTCAACATGACCCGTAATGTTCGGGTCAAACTAATTATAAAAAGTTATAATGTTTCCAAGCTTGGTTATTGTGCCTGATAGTACGGCACCGTGGGTAATATAGTAAGCTGTCAGTAAGTATAGAACGGCACCGTGGGTAATATAGTAAGCTGTCAGTAAGTATAGAATGGCACCGTGGGTAATATAGTAAGCTGTCAGTAAGTATAGAACGGCACCGTGGGTAATATAGTAAACTGTCAGTAAGTATAGAACGGCACCGTGGGTAATATAGTTAACTGTCAGTAAGTATAGTACGGCACCGTGGGTAACATAGTAAACTGTCAGTAAGTATAGTACGGCACCGTGGGTAATATAGTACACTGTCATTAAGTATGGTAAGGCACCGTGGGTAATATAGTAAGCTGTCAGTAAGTGTAGTAGGGCATCGTGGGTAATATAGTAAACTGTCAGTAAGTATGTTACGCACCGTGGGTAATATAGTAAGCTGTCAGTAAGTATGTTACGGCACCATGGGTAATATAGTAAGCTGTCAGTAAGTATAGAATGGCACCGTGGGTAACATAGTAAGCTGTCAGTAAGTATAGAACGGCACCGTGGGTAATATAGTAAGCTGTGAGTAAGTATAGAACGGCACCGTGGGTAATATAGTAAACTGTCAGTAAGTATAGAACGGCACCGTGGGTAATATAGTAAGCTGTCAGTAAGTATAGAACGGCACCGTGGGTAATATAGTAAACTGTCAGTAAGTATAGAACGGCACCGTGGGTAACATAGTAAGCTTTCAGTAAGTATAGAATGGCACCGTGAGTAATATAGTAAACTGTCAGTAAGTATAGAACGGCACATTAACAACACAATACATTAGCAATACCTTACTGTACTTACTCTGAGGAGTACCATACTGTGAGTGAGTACTGTACATACTCTGAGGAGTACTGTACTGTAAGTGAGTACTGTACTTACTCTGATGAGTACTGTACTGTGAGTACTGTACTTACTCTGAGGAGTACCATACTGTAAGTGAGTACTGTAATTACTCTGAGGAGTACTATACTGTGAGTACTGTACTTACTCTGAGGAGTACTATACTGTGAGTACTGTACTGTGAGTACTGTGCTTACTCTGAGGAGTACTGTACTTACTCTGAGGAGTACTGTACTGTAAGTGAGTACTGTACTTACTCTGAGGAGTACTATACTGTGAGTACTGTACTGTGAGTACTGTGCTTACTCTGAGGAGTACTGTACTTACTCTGAGGAGTACTGTACTGTAAGTGAGTACTGTGCTTACTCTGAGGAGTACTGTACTGTGAGTACTGTACTTACTCTGAAGAGTACCATACTGTAAGTGAGTACTGTACATACTCTGAGGAGTACTATACTGTGAGCATGGTACTGTGAGTACTGTACTTACTCTGAGGAGTACTGCATTGTAAGTGAGTACTGTGCTTACTCTGAGGAGTACTGTACTGTGAGTACTGTACTTACTCTGAGGAGTACCATAATGTAAGTGAGTACTGTACATACTCTGAGGAGTACTATACTGTGAGTATGGTACTGTGAGTACTGTACTTACTCTGAGGAGTACCATACTGTAAGTGAGTACTGTGCTTACTCTGAGGAGTACTGCATTGTAAGTGAGTACTGTACTTACTCTGAGGAGTACCGTACTGTGAGTACTGTACTGTAATTCAGTGTTGTAAAAGTATACTCAGGATGCTGATGTAAATTGTGTGACATTACATGTTGGGTTCACAATATAATAATAATAATAATGATGATGATGATGATGATGTCCACTCCTACTTATTATTTTTAATTTATCCGCTGCAGGTATGGTGTTAAGACAATTGGCGCTATCAGAAAGTGAAACATTGGGTATGAGATGTGTAAAAGATGGGTAATCAGGAGCTTGAAGATGTGTTTGTAGCTGCTATACGGCCAAAGAGTGCTGTGAGCCTCAGCTCCAAGGAGTACCGCGCCAAAGCATATGAGGTGAGAACCGTGACACGTACTTACACGCTTATTCTCACCTTTCAATTCAATTCAATTTTATTTGTATAGCGCTTTTTACAATAGACATTGTCACAAAGCAGCTTTACAGGATTAGAAACACAGTAC
>JAFFST010049093.1:162047-173306 GCA_022414735.1 Noturus placidus | reverse complement strand
AAATTTCGTTCCACTTCATGATTGTGTCCCACCTGTTGTTGATTCTTCACAAAAAATTACAGTTTTATATCTTTATGTTTGAGGCCAGAAATGTGGAAAAAGGTCGAACAGTTCAAGGGGGCCGAATACTTTTGCAAGGCACTGTATTTAAATCTCGTCATTATTATCTGTTGAAGCAAGCTTTCTATTCTGATTCTCTGCTAAAAACACAATGAACACTAGAAACCTTTGACATTTTTATCCATTAAGTTCCATGTTGTTATATTTTAAGATATAATATGTGCAGTGTGCATACCTGTTTATTTTTTTTAAAACTAGCCTGCTTCTTACAAAATTAGTGATGTTCCTCTTCTGCTTAGCAATTATATAAAATAATTTGATAAGTGGATTTTAGGATGACTCGGTTGGAAAAATATGGCAGCCATCGGCCAGCCGGATTTCAGGGGGCAATTGATTGGCAGGCCCATTTATAGACAGTATATATATTTATGTTTATCTACAGTATTTGATGATATCTTTTCATGTGACAACACTGAAGAAATGACACTTTGCTACAATGTAAAGTAGTGAGTGTACAGCTTGTGTAACAGTGTAAATTTACTGTCCCCTCAAAATAACTCAACACACAGACATTAATGTCTAAACCACTGGAAACAAAAGTGAGTACACCCCTGAGTAAAAATGTCCAAATTTTTCTTCAGTGTTGTCACATGAAAATATATAATCAAATATTTACAAAAATGTGAGGGGTGTACTCACTTTTGTCAGATACTGTATATATGCGTCCTTTCAAGCATTATCCACTCAGAGGTTCTACTCCTGTTTTGTATGAGTATATTTTAACTGAGTATGCTTTTTGTTTGCTTAAATATCATGTACTTGACAACTTAGAAGTGTTTTTTCTGTTGTTGCATTGTCAATTGGTTTTTGAACTGTTCATTGGAATTCCAGCTACTTCCTTAAAGGTGGACTTAAAACAAGACAGAGAACTTAAAACTATAATTATCAACAAAACATTGAAACTTAAACATGTCAGTGGGTGAAGTTCCTCTAGCTTAAATGATTAAAACTCAGCTTTGGTATTGCATCATGCATGTTCTGCAAAGGCACACTAACCTGGAGTCCCAAAGACTCTTAATGCTGCGTCTCTCCTCTGTGTGAGCTGCAGTAACTTTGCTCTGTTTGCTCCAGGTGCTCCACCTCAGCATGGAGTATGGCACCTTCATGTGGCAATTAGGGCAGGCTGACCAGTACGTCCAAATCCACAGCCTTGAGAACAAGAAGAACTTCATAGTGCACACTAAACAGGTATGCTAGACACATAAATGGCTTTTATGTTAGTACACATTAGAAAGAATCCCGAAAATATTCCAGATGTTCTACCTTTATTTGGCTGACATGGTGTATGGTAAATGTTCTGCACTTATAAAGCACTTTTTTTTTTACCTTAGCCATTCCAAAGTGCATCACACTGGTTCTCATTCACACAAAAACACACACTCACACACCAATGGTAGCCATGCTAAATGCTAACTTACCATCGGGAGCAACTTGGGGTTCAGTGTCTTGCCCAAGGACACTTCGGGCAACGACTCCGTCACGTGGGCTGGGAATCGAACCGCCAATCCTACAATTAGTAGACAACCCGCTCGACCATCTGATCCACAACCGCCCCACCTTTCTTGTAGCGTAACATTGGAAAATTGGTCTAAATAAATACCTTTTATTCATAGCATATTTTATTTTCACGTTTTTACGTAAACAAACAGTGTATGTTGAAGAGGATGGATTTGTACATCTTTGGTAGTCTAGGAAATAATACATTTTAATAAAGGCTTTCCAAGTACAGAACAAAAAGTCCACAGGGTGGAGTCAAGACCTGATCCATCGCCTCCTACCTGGGTGGAGCTGGATGGAGTCGAGCCAAAAGTCCAGGGGTTGGAATGTGTTTAATGTGTTGTTTTGTGTTGTACACCATTGTGTGCATTAGGGTTAGGCTTGAAGGAGAGGTTTGATCAGATCCAGCTCCACCCCCTGGACTTTTTGTTCTACAGCGAGTCAGCGGCAGTATATATATATATAGTATGTATAGATGCTGTTGTCAGTTATGTCAGTCTGTGTTTGACAATGAGTACCCATGTTTCCTCTACAGGCAGGCCTGATTGTGAAGCTGCTGATGAAGCTGAGTGGACAGGTAACTCATAACGACAGAGCAGCATCAGACAAATATGCATACGGCTAACTCCCATCATGCACTGCAGATTCAGAACTCATGCCATGAGATTGCCTTGATTTTTAGAGTTTGCATTTGTATTTGTATTAATTTTACTGTCGAATAAGTGTTTTTTTTTTACTGTAAGTCTGTAGGATTTTGTTCCAGATAGCACCGTCAAAACTATACATGTGCGTCTGTTTGGAATACAGTTTTTAATTTTGTAACTTTTTTTCATTGCAGTAAAAGTATAAATATTTATATGTAATGATTTCATTTTAATAAAGTATATATAATATATTACAGAGTGATATAATTGTTTTTATAAAACAGCTCATAACAAGAAGAAAGTATTCTGTCAGTGTTGAAACATATTTATTTATTAATCACTCACTCCAGAAAATCTTTTAGGGTAATATCCGAAAGACTATTACAAAATGATCTCAGATGTAGCTTTGCTGGCGTTAACCACTTGTTTTTACCACCAGATGCCAGTAGGTGGCAGCACAATCATACCTACAGGCATGATCTGTAAAGTTAAAAGGTTTGTAAAGTTAAGAGAGAGTGGTAGAGAGAGTGTTGTGTGTGATGCTCACTTTAACATTGAACAATGATGTTTCTGCTACGATGTTTTTGAGAAACTGGGCAGATTCGAAAGACAGAATAGAAAGATCTAGAATTGCTAATCACTGCTGAAGGTTATTAGACTTTCGGGAAATTTCCAGGATTTGGCCTGAGACGACTGAAAGAAAATGTTAAAGCTCAACTGTGCAAATCTAAATGAATTTAGAGTGTCACTGCCCATTAAGGAGATTATCTTACTGTTTCACTTTTATCTTATCTTTATTAAAAATATTTACATACATCTAGGCGAAAGACATTCAAACTGAATTTCTCACAACCTTACACATTTTATGTTAACATTCATTTTCTGTGTTAAGTCAATCAGGGCATCTACTTTATTTCCACAAGAGGTCTTTTCAAAACAATAGATTTATTCGCTCTTTGATTTACTAGAACAGATTTTCAGTGCGTCTAAAGTCGACCCACTCTGTCAGTATTTTCTGGCCTTGGCTTTTTAATTGCTTGAATCAGTGACTTGGAGAAGCCTTACGTCTTAATCATCTCACAATATTTAGCCAGATTTGTAGCCCATTCTTTCTGACACAACTAGCTTACCTCAGTCAGGTTTCTGGGCTTCTTTGCTCAGAGATGCTTTTTCAGTTCAATCCACAAATTGTCTGTGGGATTCAGATCAGAGCTTTGTGATGGCTTCTCTACTACTTCTCTAATCCTTTGTTGTCTGTAAGCCATCACGTTAGAACTTTGGAGGTATGCTTAGGATTGTTGTCCTTTTGCAAGACCCAGTTGCAACCAAGTTTTAACTTTCTGTCTAATGTCCTGTGTAATAATTCCATGTATTTTCTGAAGTGCGCCAGTTCCTTTTCTAGCCCAACACCCCTGAAACATGATGCTGCCACCCCCGTGCTTCACAGTAAGGATGGTGTCGCTTACATGAAAAGCTTCAGCCTTTTTCCTCCATACATAATGCTGATCATTACGGCATCAGCTGAAGTGACTCGCCAAAAGAAATGTGTAGTAGCATGAAATATGTAGAGTTGTGAGAATATCTTTAGCCTAGGTGTATGAAATGTTGGCCTCAGTTGTACCCTGTAGGTGCTGATTTTGAAATCCTTCCTATATCAGGGTTATTGGTCGTTGTTTTTTTCTTAGAGTTAGGTGTGAAGAAGAATTTATATTACACTGGATGATTAGAGTCTTCTGCCACTGAATGTCTTTTTCTCAACGATCACTGTGAGTGTAATGGTTGCTTATTCGTCTTCTGTTAGACTGTCATGTTTTGCTTCACTGACTGACCTTAAGACTTAATCTCACATTTGCACATGGTCTAATGAGCATCTCTGCGCAAATGTCACACAATATTCCACACCTCATCCCTAGACCCCCTTCACCCCTTCCCCACCAAGCTCATCATCCAATAGGCATGCATAATGAGCTTGATATTTCAAAACCACTGAAGCTCTACACCGCATGACAAAGCCACAGCAAAACTGCCCACTAAACAGTTAAGAAGTTAGATGCGAGTTGAAAATAAAGTGCTTTTCAAGAATGACTTTAACTGAAGAAATGTATGGAGAGGGGGTTACTTTGGTCAGTTCTGGTGCTGTTCAACATGCGCCTTTGTTAACAAACAAAAAAGTGTTGGCGTAGCTTGCATGAGGCAGGAGAGTACACTAGACTTCTGTTTCTGTTTCTACAGCGAGCGAAAGGATTGTGTCAAGCCTGCCAGGCAGTTGTGGATTGATTGCCCCATGGGAAATACGCTTGCTTTACACACAAAAGTGCTAATTCTGTTTCTCCACAGCAAGCTTTTGTGGTGTCCCACTGAAAAGCACAGACTCCAGCTTCTTAGCCGCTGCCTCGTTTGACGTATGGTGGTGATGAGTTGGGGTTTTTTTTCAAGCCTATAAAACCTGTGGAAAAGGTCAGAAGAAAACTAGCTGTCGAAACTGTACTCCGTCACAAAGAAAGACTTGACTGAGATCTTTCTTGCAGCCCATTTCTCACACAAAGGCTGAATGGGTGCGTAGTGGGGGTGAGTGAAAGACTGAGTGAGCACGGCCCCCTGCACCTTTTCACTTCTTTTGGATGAAACAATAGACTTTGTCCACAATGTCCGTCCATTCTTCTTGCCGGGTTTTGGGGGGGGGGGTTCTCTATAGTAACACTGACAAAACAAGGCTGGTCAAAATGTGGTAGCAGACTAGAGAAGGACTTACACACTTGCTGCTCATCAGTGACAGTTTCTCAGTGTTTTAGAGAGTAATCCAGAAAGACCGCCAGGGACAAGAGGGGAAAAAACCCACTAATGTATGACACTGTGTGTGAAAGTAGTCAGTCCCCTGAGGAAGGGCATTAGTATGACCAAGGCATCATCTCACACACGTTCATTTACTCCCCTGGATGCCACAATGAACCCAGAGACTCAGTATGAGGACTCAGTGTCCATTATGGTGCTAGAGAACATTAAAAACAAGCTCCGCCATGCCTTCAGAACAACAGCCGAGCCGCGAGCATCTTCTGAAAATGACGATGATCCGATGAGCACTGGCAGGAGTTTCCAAGCTAATGAAGAGCTACGCAGAGCCAAGATAGATGGAGCAATTACCTGGTTACGGTCTGAACTGGTGAGTTGATTTCACTGCAGTGTAACTACATATTTTTGAGGTTGATGCACAATTTAAAAAATTTACATGGATCATCTGAAGCACAAACTCACTTGTATTATAGCGTATTTTGTTTGTATTATAGAGTATTTTTTGTATTAAAGAGTATGTTTTGTATTAAAGAGTATTTTTTGTATTAAAGATTATTTTTTTGTATTATAGAGTATTTTTTTGTATTAAAGAGTATTTTTTGTATTAAAGAGTATTTTTTTGTATTAAAGAGTATTTTTTTGTATTATAGAGTATTTTTTGTATTATAGAGTATTTTTTTGTATTAAAGAGTATTTTTTGTATTAGAGTATTTTTTTGTATTATAGAGTATTTTTTGTATTAAAGAGTATTTTTTGTATTATAGAGTATTTTTTTGTATTAAAGAGTATTTTTTTTTTCTCTAATTCAACTTTAGTGCATGGAGTTTTTTACTTCAAAATACAGTATTTGTACAATTTTACTGTAACGGCCTCCTATAAATAGTGAATGTCCCAATTTATGAGGAACAGGAATATTTCCAAATAGCTATGAAACATAACACAGGACATCTGTGTACAGAATTGATTGATTTTTAAATATTGGTGAATCTTTTATTCAAAACTAGTCCTTGAGGCGTGGAGTCCAGCACACTCTGGTCATTCTTTTCTCATCTAAGACATGCACTAAGCCTGGAAATTCTCCGGTATGTTAAAGCAAGTGTCTTTAAGCAGAGAAATCTACAAACTGTCCGTGGTTTGACAAGCTGTGCTATGATATAACATTGTGTTACAGCAGTGAGGACTGTTAACAAAGTTTCTGTCTATCTATCTATCTATCTATCTATCTATCTATCTATCTATCTATCTATCTATCTATCTATCTATCTGTCTGTCTGTCTGTCTGTCTGTCTGTCTGTCTGTCTGTCTGTCTATCTTTCTGTCTGTCTGTCTATCTATCTGTCTGTCTGTCTGTCTGTCTGTCTGTTTGTCTATATATCTGTATATCTGTCTGTCTGTCTATCTATCTGTCTGTCTGTTTGTCTATCTGTCTGTCTGTCTATCTGTCTGTCTGTCCGTCTGTCTGTTTGTCTATCTATCTGTCTGTCTGTCTGTCTATCTATCTATCTATCTAATATATAATATAAAAATAAAAATCTTAGCAAATTATTACAAACAAAATATGGGCTAATTGGACTCTAGCTTAAACATTGTAGCTTAAGTTAATATAATAACATTGGTAATGCTTTACATTACAATTTATTTATCTAAGACTGTTTACTGAATTACTCAACATTCCTAACCATAAGCTGTGGAATTAATAATCATAACTGATGCTAATAAAGGAGGGGGAATAGTTAAAAGACATGGTAACTGTATAGCTACTGTACGTCTCCATTAACCAATGTTTCTTTTATCAGTTATTAGATAGAAGTGCCCATAAATGATCAGAAATTTAATGACAGTAATTAACCACCACTGAAATATTAAGGCAACAACATAAATAATAATAACCAATGTTAATTAAGTGAAACTTCGTGGAAAAGTGTTTTCACCCGTAAAATTCTTCAGAATTCATCTGCGTAGTGAAATGTGGACACAAATCAACATCTGAAAAACTTGTGTATAAAAATGATGTGTGATGCGTCTCTTTAACAGTTTTAAAATGTCTGTTTGGTTGTGTCTGGCTGCCGTGAGAGAAATGAACGCTGAAGTGTGTATCTGTGTTTTTCTCTTTAACATTCAGCTGGAGATGCGCTCGCAGGACCGGAAGCTGGCACAGACCCTGCTTGGGCTTAACACTGAGATCCAGAGACTGAGGAGGGAAAGTGGTTCTCTTTTATTAGACTCCGATCACACAGAGCAGCACTGAGATCAGCATGACAACTAGAAAAAGATGTCTCCATGATTGTTCTTTTGATGTCTTGTTAAGAGCTGTTGATGCCACAAATGTGCATTTCTCTGTAATAAGATGTTCACTTTGTGTGTTATAGTCTTCTAGTCCTGTTGCATGTGATGCTTGCTTTATTTTATTTTTAAACAAAGGAATTTTGAAATGCACATTATAATTCTTTTTTATTTTTGTTGTTAATTTGGAAGATTTCATGCCTTTAAGAATGTGACCACACCCTAAAAATTTACTCTTATGGCAGCGATAGTCCCCAAAATGCTGGACCTGAGGTAATATGTGTATGTACTTTTATACAAGTTATGGTGAAAAATATACAAGACTATGATTCTAGATCTATATCTAGAGAATATATGTAACATTTTTATTGCTGAATAAAAACAAATGACCAAATTGATAAATAAATGAGATTTTATCATGCCATCTGATGCGTGATCTGTCCCAGATGAACAGTTTCATGACAATATATATTCATATATATTATATATTATAATATATATTATATATATATTCACAGCTAATAAAATCACAATATTAACTCACTACCATTATCATACTCTTATGTTCTTTTTCTAGCTTATTTATTCCTGGCATAAATAGAGCCAAAATAATGAGTATGTAAGAAAGTGTGTAAGATCCAATACTTATGTAATGTATATATAATGGGATTATGTATAATATCAGTGATCAGTGATAACATTAAAAAAACTGACAGGTGAAGTGAATAACATTGATTATCTCTATAAAGGGGCGGGAGGTATTAGTGAGCACGTGAACAGTCAGATCAAAGTTGATGTGTTGGAAGCAGGAAAAATGGGCAAGTGTAAAGATCTGAGCGACTTTGACAAGGGCCAAATTGTGATGGCTAGATCAGAGCATCTCCAAAATGGCAGATCTTATCGGGAGTGTTCCTGGTATGCAGTGGTTAGTACCTACCTAAAGTGGTCCAAGGAAGGACAACCGGTGAAGTGGTGAGAGAGTCATGGACGCCCAAGGCTAATTGATGCTATCAAGTCACATGTCTGATCCATGAAGGCCCCAGTTCGCAATTTATAGGACTTAAAGGATCTGCTGCTAATGTCTTGGTGCCAGATACCTCAACACACCTTCAGAGGTGTTGTGAAGTCTCTGCCTCGGCGAGTCAGAGCTGTTTTGGCAGCACCTATACAATATTAGGCAGGTGGTTTTAATATCATGTCTGATCGGTGTAATTTGCTTTGCTCATATCAAATTTCAGACACACTGTTTATGTATATTCTGATCAATCCATGTCCTGGATATTCTATTAATGACCATACGTTGTGTTTGAACTCAAATTTCTGAACGTCCACAGATTTTGTCACCCATTAAAAAGGCTGTTTCATCGCAAGGTTTGTTTTTGAGTTTTATTGTCATCACCAATTTTACATGCAGCAGAGTTGCATGCAAGTCGAAAGTGCTCTGGTGAATATGCACAGTGTGTGAGAAGGCACATATAATAAAATCATATTTTATCATAACGAAAGAAAAACGTCTGACTAGTGAAGGCCACCCTGGTATCAGCTTTTTGTGACACGTAAATTCCACGTCATGAAGACAAACACTCGATCTTCATTTACTATTGAAAAAGTCAAACATCTGCAGCTACTAACAGTAGTGAGTCAGAGATATTGCATGTGTTTAATTGTGTATCTACACACACACACACACACACACACACACACACACACACACACACATATTTATGTGTATATATATATATATATATATATATATATATATACAGTATATGTGTGTGTGTGTGTGTGTATACAGTTTGGTCTAAAAGTCTGAGACCACAAAGAACATTGATTTTTTTTTTTTTTGTTTGAAACTGAAAATAAACAGAAATTTTTACATTTAAAATAAAAAAGGAGATCTTTTTGAAAACTATTCAACATTCACAATTACTTGGTCAGTAATTACATTTTTGACAAACTTGTGATACTGATATTGACCGCTTTGTACTAAAGGTCTGATTTTCTGTGAGTCTTATCCTTTCCATTGAAGCATGTGTTCAGATGACACATCGATGGATTTGATCTAAAACACAGCCTGTGGAGTCTGAGTCGGCTCAGGTGCACACTGTCGTTTAATTAAAAAGGAATTTTTTCACTCAAGTTGTTGTCTGTAATATAATTTGTAATGAAAGTTGTATGAAATTAGAAAACATTCCCAAACAGAAGCACTTTCACTAGTGCTCTCAGACTTTTGGATCCTGTTGTACATACATCTACTGAGTTTGTCAGTGAAATAAACGTATAATAGCAGCCTATCTCACAAGACCTTGTCAGACTGAGACCTGCGATAATAATCAGATTCCACAGTAAACTGCACTATGAAATCCAGAACACATCCCCCATCCTAGCTGTATATTAACGTACTGTAATGTTCTCTTGAAAGCAGTTAGTAATACTTCAAGAAATGATGCGTGATCAGTGTGAATGAAAGCCTCACTGTGTCCGAAGCTAAGAGAATGTTAAGGCACTGAGCTACGGCGGCCAAATGTCCTCTTAGACACTGAGCGTGCTAGTAGACTTGTATAGAAGTTAGAGTAGATGGATGAGCAAAAGGACATTTCTCCTGAATAGGATGACGCACTGCTCCCCTCTGTTTCACTATCAGAGTCCCAGGACTGTTCTTCATATTCATCCAACTCCTCCTCTTCCTCGTCGTCCACAGCACACTCCTGCTTCAGCTCTTGAATACCTGCGTGGAGGTCCATGAGCTTCCGTATCAGAGCCTGGTCCTGAGATCGCATCTCCATCTGTAACAGCACACAGGAGCCACGTCCTTACTGATTCAGAATCACACTTACATCGAAACATAAGATAAGAACATTTATTACCATTGATGTACATTAAATTGGGGGCTCTGGATCCTTTAAAGACACTAGTACATTGTCGTCTTATTTAATGTTAAAGGAACAATTCATGTAGCCTGTTCACACATTATATATATATATATATATATATATATGTGTGTTGTGTGTGTGTGTGTGTGTGTGTGTGTGTAAATATGTAAATATGTACACTGGTCTATAGCTTCTTACACTCATCTAACTCATCTAAGTATTGTTGAGGGGTGTGAGTTTATCAGTTGTTAAGCTGCAGTATGTGTTTCAAAACCTTGAATTATAATGTAAACTTTTTTAAAAATCCTTTTGTGACAAAAATGAATTCTAAAAAGGTTATTTATATCTGTACAATAAGCATACAATCCAGGATGGGTAAAAGTGGTGACTGAAGATGAAATGTTTTTATTTACATGCCACAGAATATATGATAAAGTCTCTATCTATCTATCTATCTATCTATCTATCTACTTACCTACCTATCTATCTATCTATCTATCTATCTATCTATCTATCTATCTATCTATCTATCTATCTATCTATCGACCTACCTACCTACCTACCTATCTATCTATCTATCTATCTATCTATCTATCTATCTATCTATCTATCTATCTATCTATCTATCTATCTATCTATCTATCTATCTACCTACTTACCTACCTACCTACATACCTACTTACCTATCTATCTATCTATCTATCTATCTATCTATCTATCTATCTATCTATCTATCTATCTATCTATCTATCTATCTATCTATCTATCTATCTATCTATCTATCTATCTATCTATCTATCTATCTATCTATCTATCTATCTATCTATCTATCTATCTATCTATCTATCTACCTACCTACCGACCGACCTACCTACCTACCTACCTATCTATCTATCTACCTACCTACCTACTTACCTACCTACCTATCGACCGACCGACCTATCTACCTATCTATCTACCTACCTACCTACCTATCTATCTATCTATCTATCTATCTATCTATCTATCTATCTATCTATCTATCTATCTATCTATCTATCTATCTATCTATC
>JAFFST010049093.1:136345-152319 GCA_022414735.1 Noturus placidus | reverse complement strand
ACCGAAAGAATTAATGAGGTGTTTAAACACCGCTTCCTCTTTAAAAAAGGGGAGGAGACCTAAAGAAACTCTGGGTTTACCGAAGAAAACCTGCTTGCGACCAGGTTAGGTTCACAGAGTAAGTTGCCATGGTAACTGAGTCGGAGTATAAGTTACCTCTCTTTCAGAAACGGGCTTGACTTATTCTGCTCTCTCGGGTTTAACATACCTCCCATTCTGAAACGGAAAACCCAGAGTTTCCCCCATTTCAGGGTTAACATACTCAGAATTTTCACTTAACCTCCTTCGTGAAACGGGCCCCAGGTCTGTAGTTTGTTATTACCTGTGTGGCAACAAAGTAGTGATGTGCATTTGTCTTTGCCAGCATCGACAGCAGGCACTGAGAGGCAGGAACAGGCTCCTTGTGTTTACATTTCCGGATCTGAAACCTCTGCAGGATTAATTTCGCTCCATAAAGGTCTTTTGAAAGTGTCTCAAGTTCGTTCAGCGCGCATCTGTGGAAAAGGAGAGAACAAAAACCATCAACATCTGAGGTGCTGAAACAGTGCATTCAGAAACAACTCATATTCACTTACTTAGTGGTGCAAAATTGAACCTCTCCCATAAAATATTTCGGCAGTTGCTCTTTGATTTGGATCTTATTCTTTAATGCAGCCTGACAGAAAGTCCCGTCGATCAGTATTTGAAACGGTTCCCGAAAACCAAAGTTATATTTATAGAAACTGATTGTCTTCTTTGCATGTTTCTGCCGTTTTATCTTCATCCTAACTACTACTAATACTACACCTACTATTACAACTACTACACCTAATATTACACCTAATACCACTACTACTACTACTACACCTACTATTACAACTACTACACCTAATATTACACCTAATACCACTACTACACCTAATACTACACCTACTATTACAACTACTAGACCTAATATTACACCTAATACCACTACTACTACACCTAATACTACACCTACTATTACATATAATACCACTACACCTAATACTACACCTACTATTACATATAATACCACTACACCCAATACTACACCTACTATTACATCTACTACTACTACTGCACCTAATACTACTAACTTACTGCTCAAACCTGAAAACTCGTCTAGTCAACGTGTTATTCTTACATATAGCAAAATGTGAAAACGACTTGCTGAACAGACAAATTTGCAGATATATATTAATCACAGAATTAGGGGAAAAAAAACGAATAAAAACACGCGTGCGTTCAAAATACAACCAGCATGGTACCTGCGGTGTTACGGACAAACCAGACCGTCCGGAAACACGACACATTAAATAAACACTATCACAGCAACGTGTGACACAAAGACCTAAACACAAACACAATTTATATATATATATTTTCTATAATTTAGAAATAATGAACATTAGATTTAATACATTACAAATTAGAAATTTAAATGTCCAGAATGTTATCCACGGCACACAGGAACCAATCCGAGTAGCGTCGTTTCTGTCTGATTGTAATACACAGACGCACCTTTACCGGAAGTCACCAGGTCCCGGTCTTCTGTTTCGCGTGTTTGAGAAGATGGCATCTCGTAAAGAAGCCTCGCCTGGAACCAGCCTGGAGTCTGCTGTAAAACAGGTTCAGATTGAAGGCCTGGTAAGAGCAAATGCTCCAGATATTTCTTTCGTTGTTTCCAGAGCGGATGTTAACTCACAAAACTTAACATAAAGCTGCTATCATGCTTCTAGCGCACAGGGAAGTAGTGAAATAGGGAGAACGTTGTAGCTCATACTTATTAGGACACTTATTTACCAAATAATTAACTAGTAGAATGTGCATTACCACTTTTCCACTGACTTAATCCCAGGAGCTGCTCTACACCCTTGAACACCAATACAACACATACTAGATTGCACAGCCTTCTTAGGTTATATATATATAGGAGATATTTTATTATCCAGACAGCTGTGTCTAGATTGGACACAAAAGATGGTCATTGTACTAGTTACAGTGTTTACACTAAACTATAAACCTAGAAAATCTACCCACATGGCTGTAAAGCAGAGCTGCTGCTCTGTACCTCTCTATGTGTGTGTTGTAGTCTGGGAAATAGTCACATTTTGACAATTTCTGCTATGTACACTGGGGGGTACAAAAGCCTGAGAGCACATTGTGGTGGGGGGTTCGAATCCCATCTCCGCCCTGTGTGTGTGGAGTTTGCTTGCTCAGGGTTTTCCTTCGAGTATGCCGGTTTCCTTCCCCAGTCCAGAAACAGGAGCTGCAGGCTGATTGGCATTTCCAAATTCCAAGTTCCAAAAACCTTCCTACACAAGTCCTTAGTGTATGAAGGTGTGTGCGGTTGTGTTGTCCTTAGTCTCCCTCACCTTGTGCCCTAGTTCCCTGGGACATAGGCTCCAGATTCCCTCGTGACGTGACTCTGTGAAGGATAAACGGTATGGACAATATCTTTAATATTTAATAAAACACAATTCTACACTATCTCTAGGTCCCTGTTTAAATGTAAGCAAGTGTGTGATATTGATTGTCATGTTAACTGCTTTGTGCAGAAGGTCAGATTTTCCTCATGCCTAATCTCGTCTGTTCTATCGAAGCACATGTTCAGACGATGGATTTGATCTAAAATGGATCATCAGGCTTTGCACAAACTTATGGAGTCCGTGCCAGTTCGAGTGCAGTGTTTCATTAAAGCAAAAAAAGGGGAACAGGATGAATACTAAGAAACTCTGAAATTCATGTGCATGTTTGTAAGATTCTACTCTTCACTCAAATTGTTGTCAGTAATATAATTTGTAGTAAACATTGTTATATTTTAATTAGAAAACTGAAAAATAGACACATTTTCACTAGTGCGCTCAGACTTTTGGACCCTACTATAGTTCTACATATGTTCCATCACATGACCTGAGCGAAAAGGTAGAGTTTAAACACAAATCTCATCACACACTTGGTCAGTGTTTTTGTTAAGACTGGTGGCAAAATAATCACCGCTTCATTCAATTACTTTTGTTCTGTTAACTTCTGTTTTTTTTATTAATGTTTTGATTGGGTCATTTAAACGTTTTTAAAAGTTTGTCCTGTACAGAATATGTAAGCAGTCGTCTCTTGTTTCATGATGCTGTGACGGCTCAGGAGGCACTGCGACAGATGCGTGTGCTGTTTAATGTGTTCCAGGCATGTTTTCTTCAGTGCAGAAAAGACATTTTTATCTTTAAATCTTTATCTGTAAATGTTAGACATTCACACCAGTATTTATTTTACATAAAACCTCGTCCTAACGGCGAGCGTGTCTCCATTAAACTTCACTGAATGAGCGCGAGTCCACACCTGCGCGTCAAACAGCGCGTGATAGAAAGGAAGCGCAATAACTCTGACTAAAATATTAATTCTGATCAAATATGTTGCTATATTTAGAAACAAAAGTAGAGCAGTGTTTATTAGTTTGTGCCTTTTTTAAGCGTTTAAATAGTGATTTAACTTCTGCTTTAAAGCTTGAGGACAAATCAGTTGTTTTTTGTTTTCAAAATAATGTTCATATTTTAAAAAAAAATATCAGTTGCACAGTGTATAGCACAGACCACATAGATACATTTAGTACTTTTTTTCATAGTCCTTAATTTGCACAATGCTTGAAGGACATTGGGTAGAATGTGAAATTTCTTTCAGAAAAATACAGAAAATAAAAAAAAGTACTTTTAATCCAACTAATCAATTAGTCGAAAAAATAATCGACAGATTAATCAATTATCAAAATAATTGTTAGTTGCAGCCCTACAATGATCTAAAACATAGGAGTAAGTCCAGCTATGAATGGCTCAAAAAAAGCTAAATTATAATTCTGGAGTGGCGTAGTCAAAATCCTGACCTGAACCCAATTTAATGGGCCTTAAATTACAGTTGCAATCAAAATTATTCGACCCCCATTACAAAACAGATTTATTGTTTACAGACTTTCAGCTGTTTGCAATGAACAAATCAAACAAAAGCAGTTGAAATAGTTCAACCCCTTCATGGCGAGCATCTTTAGTACTTGGTAGAGCTTCCTTTTGCTGTTATGACCTGTTACAAACGAGCTGCACAGCCACACACCAGCTTCCTGAGGAATCTTAGCCCATTCCTCATGAGCAACGGCCTCCAGTTCAGTAATATTCTTGGGTTTGCGTGCTGCAACCGCCTTCTTCAAATCCCACCAGAGATTTTCTATGGGGTTCAGGTCAGATTCAATTCAATTCAATTTTATTTGTATAGCGCTTTTTACAATAGATATTGAGACTGTGATGGCTCTGTAGAATCTTCCAGGACTTCTTCTGCAACTAAACTTTGGTGGAATTTGACGTATGCTTGGTATCATTGTCCTATTGGAAGGTCCAATGACTTCCTCACAGACGGCATGAAGTTTTCTCCTAGGATTTCCTGATACTTCAATGAATCCATCTTGCCTTCCACACGCTGCAGGTTTCCAGTGCCAGAGGATGTAAAGCAGCCCCATAGTATCACCGAGCCTCCACCATGCTTGACTGTGGACAGAGTGTTCTCTCTTCATTCTTCTTCCTCCAGACATACCGCTGATCCATCGTGCCGAATTGTTCCAGTTTTGTTTCCTTGCTCCACAGAACAGAATTCCAAAACTTCTGTGGATTATTTATATGATTCTGAGCGACTTTTCTTGTACTTTTTGGTCAGTAGTGGTGAATGTCTTGGAGTTCTGGCATTGAAACCTTCTGCGTTTAGTACACGCCTTACTGTGCTCACTGAAACCTCAGTGCCTGTTGCCTCAAAGTCTCCCTACAGATCTTTTACAGTCACTCGACAGTTTTTCACAACCTGCCTTCTCAGAAATCCGTTCCTTTTTCCAGGTTATTAAATGTATTTTGAACAGGGATGGAACTAACCATTTAGTGCGTTGCTACTTTGTTTTATGGAGTAAAAATAACACTGAAAGTCATTCACTCATGGACACAGGCAGCATGAATCACTCGTTTTCTTTCAAGGCTTTGATGCTGGAGAGATTTGTGTACATGTGTGGGTGCAGAGTACTATTTCATCCTCTCACTCTGATCCGCAGCATGAATGATGTCTGAGAGAGCCATTTTAAAATTCAAAACTGTGGTACGGAAATGGATTCTCAAGCAGTGTCTTTGGAGCCTATTTTCAACTCTGGAAGCACTTGCAGCTGACAGACGAGACATTTGGACAGGGAAAAACAGCAAAATGTCAAATAGCTCACCATGCCCTGAATGCTCAAGTTTTGATTTGAAAGAGAAGAACTATTCCGTCTTTCTTACCAGCAGTTACTTTCTTACCAGACTATAAAACTTGGACTGTACGAAGTTTCTGACAGGTTGCAGTTGGTTAGTTTCCTGCGATACGCCAAAGTATGTGGACACCTGACCATCACACCCATATGTGGTTCTTCCCCAATCTGCTGCTACGAAGTTGGAAGCACACACTTGCATAGGATGTCTTTGTATGCAGTAGCATTATAATTTCCCTTCACAAGGAACTACAAGTCCCAAACCTGTTCCAGCATCACCATGCCCCTGTGCACAAAGCGAACTCCATGTAGAAATGCTTTGAGAAGTTTGGAGTGGGAGATCTGGAGTGTCCTGCACAGAACCCTGATCTCACTAATGCTCTTGTGGCTGAATGAAGACACATCCCCACAGCCACGCTCCACAATCTGGTGCACATCCTTCCCAGAATTTATTAATCCTTCCCAGAGGTTATTAAAACAGCAAAGAGGGAACAAACTAGAGGTTGACCGATAGTGGATTTTACCGATAACAAAGGAATAAATATCGGTGTGGATTTTTGCCCATAACTTATGGAACCGGTTATCTGTGTCGAGTAATCAAAAGGCAGAACTTGTAGAGCGAATGGCTTGTTAATGAACATGGTTTTAGAATGGGATGTTCAGCAAGCACGTATGGGTGTGATGGTCAGGTGTCCACATACATTTGGCCATATAGTGTATCTTCTTTATTTATTAATTTATTTTTCTGTTTATCGTTTTCATTTTATGCAGTGGAACACCCACGAATCAACTTCCGGTTAACAGTATAAACAGTCATTTCTTCACCAGCCTCTCTCTTCTCTCTCTTATCTTCTCTAAAGTTCTTGTATAATATTTATGGTCAGTCAAACTGAACATGTCGGCAAACATGAAGATCGTTCTTAAGGAGTCTATCAGTGTTAAGTCCTTACTCCTGGTCTGATGTTTTTTTTTTGTCGATCTATCTGTCTATCTACATGACAGCACTCACTCTGTGTGTGTGTGTGTGTGTGTGTGTGTGTGTGTGTGTGTCAAATGATCTACACATTTTCTGTGCAGCTAGGCTCGTCATTTCCCTTGCATCACTTTCAAAGCCTTAACGTTCTGATCACAAGCTTCCCATGATAGGGTGTAATCAGTGTGAGCAGCAGTGGCTGCCATATGTTAGCCATGCAGCAGGTGAGCATTAGTGAGGCTGTTGGTGCTGTCAGCTCTGCAGCTGCGTATTCCCACTGCTGTCGATACTCCACACACACACACTTCTATCAAGTGCCTGTCACTGTTAACTATTTTATTCTTTTTTTTTATGAAGGAGTGCTGGCATCTGCACGAGGAACATGAATCCCTTCTTTGTCCGCTAGGTCGCTCTGTCTTAATAAAACAGCGACGCCGTAACCAACCCCACCCAACCCAGATTTCAAGCGTATTTCCCAGCATTTGCCTTTCAGGGTTTCTCGCTTTGAGGAAGTGTTAAAGGACTTTGGATGACTTTAAATAGTCTCGGTGTATTAAGCAGATGGATTAGCCTTGGCTGCATCGTAGTAGGTCACTAGCTTTAATCAGAGAGCTTTACAAATCCTTTCATTTTCCTGCCACTCCACCTTCGTCTTTTCCTGCTCTCTAAAACTTTTGTTACTTTTTAACCTTTTTACGCAACAAGCCCACAGACCCAGAGCCAATTAGATCTAAAATGTGGCAACAAGGAAGCAAAGCATTGTTGCTCGTTCTAAGGGAGCTTCACAGGTTCTCAATTCCTCTCATTTTCATTCACGATTGTGTTCTATTTTCTCCAAAGCTTGACATAAATGAACTCACAGCAGCTGCTTGATTTATCTTTATCTTGTGTACCAGCCAAGCCCGGTGTCTAGACAGGCTTTTGAGAAGGTTAATTGCTAAAACAGTAACACAGGGCCTGGGTTGAGAAACAGGCAGCAGTAGGTGTATTTTTGGAGCACTGTACTTTTGCTTTCAGACCAGAATCATTAGCAGGCAGCAACGCGATTCCCTTGTTCCTTCTCAAATGGTTTGAAAGCTGTTATCTGGCCTAAGGCACTTGTGCACAAAGGAATATGACGAGGCTTTCTCGCACCTCATTTAAAAGTGACAGCTCGGGGCTTGTGCGGTTGATGTGAAACCCCAGCAGGGGGCAGACTGGCTCCACCTGACCGTTTGTTTGCGGAGGAGGTTTGCTCATGCGTCGGATCATGAGCCTGTCATTTTAAACACCAGGATTAGATTATTGTCGAATTATTATACACCAACAACACACCAGTTCCACTTCCTTCTGCGCAGCAATTTCAAAACGTTGAAACTAGGAAAAGGGTTGCATATGCGTTTCGAAAAGAGTGACTTATTATTTATTTTATTTTTTTCCAGGGTTTAAAAAGCATTAAAGGGAAAGGGGTTAAAATGTGGGGACTGGGGTCCCCATTAGCCATTCAGTGGAGAGCACGGTTCAGGCTAACAGGTGTAAACTGATCGCTTTTTAGCCCATTAGATGACCAGCTGTTTGTGTTTTTCTGCAGGCCTCCAGAGACAGCGCATTAACTGCACCAGAGCTGCGTGGGTCAAACTGATGAGCTCAGAGGACAAGCGTCATTCCTTCTGGGTCAATCACATGCAAAATAGTGCAGTTTCTTTCCATTGGCCATGATTATTTTAAATGATAATTAATTTGGCCACTAATTCATGTCCCGTATGCTTTTAATATGCTTCATTATGACCGGGCGATGTTCACCTGTAGTCACCTAAAGACCTTTTGGTTATTAAATTGAATACCAAATAATTATTAATACACATGCAATGCTTACATTTTAATTTGTGATGTATAGATATCAAAACTCAGTTTAATTCAGCCATGTATTATTTAGTGTTGACGTAGTCTTAGTAACTGAACCAGCTTGTTTGGGAAATCAATCCTGTCTGATCAATATCAGACTGAATTGAGTTTTCAAAAAAATCTATCAATCAACTCGTACTCCAGGATGATCCCCAATCGATTGCTGCTTCCCAGTTTGCTCAATTATACTAAGCAACACAAGCATGTACTCTCTTTGTGGAGAAAAAGTACATACATTTGAGCGCGTAGTATAAGAGTATGCATGTACTGGGACATGCTAACACGTCATTCTTGCATAATTACGCACGCCGTCACTAAACTCCTCATTGCATTTCGGCTTCTCTTCATTTATTATTCCTTCTATCATTTATACTTTATAATTTAATTTACAGTTCCCTTGATTTTATTTTTCCACATTTCATTTACACCTCTGTAAAACGCATCACTGAATTCAGCGAAATAAACAGTCACAAAACTTGTCCTCCCTGGCACAAGGAGTTGTGGGCAATATTAGTTGAAAAAGTGTCCATGGTTCCACACTTCGAAAATCTACCGGAAATTGTAGAGCGTCCGGATACCTTTGGGATCCTCGTGTCAACATACTCCCATTCTAATCTCCGAAACTATTTAGTATGGATAGTAGGCGAATTGGGACACAGCAAATTACATCATAACACGGATGAAAACGTGAAGCCAGACTATCTCTGAGGCCCTCTAGTGGCTGGATGCAGTACAATTTTTAGCCCCGCCCATTCCCATGTACAGTGCTTTGAAAAGTACTTGCCCCCATCCTGATTCTTTCTGTTTTTGTGTACAACTCATACTAAATACTTTTAGACCTTCAAAGAGAATACAACATAAAACAAAGGCAACTTGAGTAAACCCACAATGCAGTTTTTATTTATAAATTTTTTTATTGAAGCAAAAAAACAAATCATCCAACACCTATCACCCATGTGAAAAACTAATTGCCCCCTTAAAATAAAAATCTCTTTGTACCACCTTTAGCAGCAATAGCTGCAATCAAACACTTCTGATAACTGGAGATCAGTCTTTCACTTACTTCTTGGGTTAAGATGCTTGACTCTGATGCTTTGGATTAGGGTTGCACGATTATGGCCAAAATGATAATCCCGATTATTTTTGAACAATATTGAGATCTCGATTATATATCACGATTATTAATTGATTTTAATGACAACGTATTTTTATTGCACTTTCACACTTAAGTTTTCTCATGCCGCAATATAACACACAAGTAGGCATGAGAACTTGAGCTGGTTAATTATGACAAAATTTAGGACCATAGTGTGAGCCAAACAAATTAATTTACCTTCTGATAAACATGTAATATTTTCAGGTAATGTTACAGACTGTATGCAAAAACAACAGTTAACCCGTTCCACCTTGTAAACAAATACAATAAACATCAATGTTCACTCTTTGAAGTCTGCTCCTTGTAAATATATTTAAAGCTACACTATTAGACATTTTCCACTGTCATGGTTCTGGGCTGGAGTCAGTTCTCGACCCGCTCTGTGTATATTCATTTACCCGTCAGATGCACAACGCTTTAGTTCAATAGTGTTCATTAGAGATGCTTCAATCGGGATACTGATCCAGATACCAATATTTTTTGCTTAAACTTTAATCAGGAGGTCATCAAAAGTTAAATGTGAGCTCTCTGCTTGGTCACTGTTTTAATTGAGTTAAAATAATAGCAATTAGAAATACTGTTGGTTAATTGATGAATAAACATAAAATATTTATTTTTATTTATTATCTTAAACAATAGAGTCCTAATTAAAAGTAGTCTAACACAAAAATGTTCCATATTAGGAAGAAGGCTAATAGCTTTCTAAGGAAATAGCTTCCAAGCTTAATGTCAAATTGATATTAAAATGCAAACCATAGTAACTAAACATTATTTCATTTCTCATTTGATTTATTTTTAATGAAGTTATTATAATTTCTATTTTTTCTATTAAATGATTTATTTATAACTAAGCACATTTACGGTCTTTACATTTTAGTAGTTTTATTTTTGTTTATCAGTTTTAGATTGGTTTTCCCATTAGTGTTGCCATGTCTGCTGATAATATTGTTTTTTGGGGGATTAAATCAAAACAGGGAAACTGGAGTAGACTTTTCTAGTGATATCTGGCAACCGTGAGTTTAAATGAAGTGAATTAGAGTTAGTGACGGAGAGCAGCAGTGTAGGGCGGCTGTGGCTCAATCGGTAGAGCGGGTTGTCCACTAATCCACTAATCGTATGGTTGGTGGTTCGAATCCGGGCCCGGGTGATCCCATGCCGAAGTGTCCTTGGGCAAGACACTGAACCCTAAGTTGCCCCAATGGCAAGCTAGCACCTTGCATGGCAGCTCTGCTACCATTGGTGTGTGAATGTGCTCTCATTAGTAAGTCGCTTGTAAATGTAAAATGATATTTCTGTAAAGCTGCTTTGAGACAATGTACCATTGTAAAAAGCGCTATACAAATTGATAAATTATTGATAAATTACTGTATGTTTACAGACGAAACAGTTGCTACTTTTGATGATGACTGGTGAGGAATTATTTAATACAGAAGTTTGAATGAAACCCACCTTGTAATGTTAGCAGCATTATTATTAATTTGCTCCGTGCGAAGCCACTGCGTCTACACGAGAAGGTGCGAGTTCAGGTCATTTATATTTTACCTCCACCATGCTTGACTGTTGGTATGATGATCTTTTTGTGGAATTCAGTGTTTGGTTATTGACAGATGTAACGGGACTCATGTCTTCCAAACAGTTCAACTCCTCAGTCCACAGAACATTCTCCCAAAAGGTTTGAGGATCATCAAGGTGTTTTGGCAAAATTCAGACGAGCCTTAATGTTGTTCTAGGTTAGCAGTGGTTTTCACCTCACCACTCCTCCATGGATGCCATTTTTGCCCAGTGTCTTTCTGATAGTGGAGTCATGAACATTGATCTTTATTGCTGCAAGAGAGGCCTGTAGGTCCTTTGATGAGGATCTCTTTTCTGCTGGATGGGTCGTTGCTTTGCAGACTCCATGCACACAGGATGGAGGCGTGTTGTGTTATTTGAAGTGGGTTTTTTTTAATTCATTTTTGATTTCTTGATTTTTATTTGTTATTTGGAGTGTAACTTTTTGATCCAGTTTGGATGTATATCTTTTATTAACTTTTAAGAAAACAATCAGGATGAGGAAGGAAATATGCAGAAAACATACAAGATGATGATGATCAAATGTCAGTGTAAACAAGAACAGATAAAACAGCATATTAGAGTACATCAGAGAAGACGTTTGCATGTGGAAAGATAACCGGCTCATCTTTTATGATGCAAGAACTCTTTTCTGTCATGTTCAATACTTACTCTGATTTTCCCAGTGATATAGTTTTTAGATGTCATCACAGTGTCTATTTTCACTTCACACTCCTCAGTCTTCACACTTAAATGAAATTCTCTGAAATACTTTGCTCATAAAAAGACATGCTGTGACCATAAATGTTCTGTAGTTGGGAAGTTCAGCATAAGGATGTGCTTGTGTCCTGTTCATTACTGAGTCAGCAGCTGCGCTCCTGAGCGAGACGCTGAAGGACAGAAGATTTTCGCCTTTGATTTAATCACCACCCGGTCCTTTTCTCTCACAGCTGTTTTACACATGTGCAGATTCCGGCAGGATGTGAGTATGAGTGGGTGAAAGACGGAACAGGAGAACAGCAGCGTCTACACGTGTAGTGTGTGTTGAGAGTGCGGAAGCCGGGCTCGATCCGCTGTAAGCTTCGAGTTCTTCTGGAGCGGGGGTAAAAGAGATTGATGGCTGTATTGCTGCATGTGCACTATAAAAGAAACAGAGGAGCATATGGATAAAATAAATCCGAAGCGAGGCGCTGACTGTCCTTGAACGATGGCCGTCTGCCACAGCATCTCCAATATAGAGACTAATGGCGCTCTTGGTGACAAAAAATCGGCAGATATGTAATCGCAAAGTTTGTTGTAAATATAACGCACTACATATTTGCAAATAGCAATCAAAGGCAAAAAATAGTGTAAAAGGAAAGCTGTAAATGTCCAGGAGAGGCAGCCTGTGACATTTCGCAAGCACTAGCAAACTTTGACTTGTGAAGAAGAATTGATCGTAGATATATATATATATAGTGCTCAGAAGACCTGGTTGGTTTCCTCTGGGTTCTCTGGTTTTCTCCTGCCTGCTTATGCTTGAAAGTTTGAGAGCCCTTTTTAGAATTTTCTATATTTTTGCATTAAAAATATGATTTAAAACATCAGATTTTCAAACTAGTCCTAAAAGTAGATAACAAGAACCTCATTAAACAAATGAGACAAAAATATTATACTTAGTCATTTAATTATTGAGGAAAATGATCCAATATTACATATCTTTGAGTGGCAAAAGTATATGAACCTTTTGCTTTCAGTATCTGGTGTGACCCACTTCTGCAGCAATAACTGCAACTAAACGTTTCCAGGAACCATTGATCAGTCCTGCATGTCGGCTTGGAGGAATGTGATGTTGGTGGGTTTCCTCACATGAACTGCTTTCTTCAGGTTCTTCCACAACCTTTCTACTGGATTACATTCAGGACTTTGACTTGGCCGTTACAAAACATCAACTTTATTCTTCTTTAACCGTTCTTTGGTAGAACTACTTGTGTGTTCAGGGTCATTGTCTTGCTTCATGACTCACTTTCTCTTGACATCTGTTCATGAAGAAATATCCTCACACATTCCATTATAATTCGCTGGTATAATTCAGAATTCATTGTTTCATCAATGATTGTAAGTCATCCTGGCCCAGATGCAACAAAACAGGCCCAAACCGTGACACTGCCACCACCATGTTTCACAGATGGGATAAGGTTCTTATGGTGGAATGCAGTGTTTTCTTTTCACTAAACATAACCCTTCTCATTTTGACCAAAAAAAGTTCTTTTTTGGTCTCATCTATCCACAAACATTTTTTCCAAAAGTCTTCTGGCTTGTGCACGTGAACTTTTTAGCAAATGCAGTATTTGGAGAGCAGTGACTTTCTCCCTGTAACCCTGCCATGCACACTGCTGTTGTACAGCGTTCGCCTGATGGTGGACTCATGAACATTAATATTAGCCTATGTGAGAGAGGCCTTTAGTTGCTTAGAAGTTACCCCGAGTTCCTTTGTGACCTCGCAGACTATTACACATTTTATCTTGCTGTTGGAGTGATCTTTGTTGGTCTCCACTCCTGGGGAGTGTAACAATGGTCTTTTAATATCTTCCATTTGTACAACATCTGTCTGACTGGATTGGTGGAGTCCAAACTCTTTAGAGATGGTTTTGTAACCTTTTCCAGCCTGATGAGCATTAACAACTCTTTTTCTGAGGTCCTCAGAAGTCTCTTTTGTTCTGCACTTCCACAGACATGTGTTGTGAAGAGAAGATTTTTGATAGATCACTGCTCTTTAAATAAAACGGGTATAAAGCATAATAAAAAGATGAAAAGCAAAAGTGTAAATTTGGTCATTGGTAAAAACATCGGTTGGTCATTGAATTTAATTTCACAATCCTCTCCAAGTGTATTGCCAAATCTTTCATTTCAAGCAAGCATTTTGCTTTGCCTTCCTTTCCAGTCTGCTGTTAACAAGTTCACTGTTTGAACCGGTTGATTAAGTATTAACCTCCTGTCTTTTAGATATAATGCGCTCATGTCCCACTGTAGAGCTTTTAATGTGCTTTAATTGAATATAATTTGTATTCAATTGTTCTTCTATTAAGTCATATTAAAATGAACCTAAGCCTTTCTCATCCTTATAGAATATTTGAATATTCAGGCAATTATTTGGCAGAATATTCAAAAACTGTAGAAATAATGGCCTTTTAGTTGAATGAAAATACTATTCAGCAGGATTGAAATCCATTATGCATTGGAGCTCCACAGAAAGTGAACTGATTAACAGTGCTAAGTTTCTCTGCCTTTGTGGGAAGCGATTCAATACTATGACAGCTGTACCCCTGAGGGATTGGAAGAGGGATTGAGTGTGTCTTATAGGGCGGGGTGTCGGACCCACGCTCAACCCTCCATTCTCGGGCTTTATTTGTTCTGTGGGCTACCTGTGACAGCAGCTTAGCCCTTTCTTGATTGTGACTTTGTTCAGGGTTAAGCATTTTCACATTTCTCAAGAGAAAAGGAGCTTTGATTGGATGTCTCTGACCATGAAGTATAATATAGGACATACTGTATCATGTTTGCCATGTCATGGCTTCAGTAATGGTCAGGGGTGAACAAACCATTAATGCATTAACCTGCTCACCGGGCAAGTGAAAGCTCCAGTGTGCTTGCCCAGACCCATGCTGGTTTCCTGGAAATTAACTAGACAAAAAAGCCAACGTAATATTAGAACATATGCTCAGTTTGTATGCTAGTTAAGTGCATTAATATAGTCTGAGGGAAGCAATCAAGTTTATTACGATTGTCCACTTCTAATGTTAACTAGTCCTTGTCCAGAGTTTCTGCTATGACTTGTGTTGTTCTGTCCTCACATTACACATAAAACATTGATCTAGAGTCTGCCCAGCAACTGTTATTTTCTCAAAATATGTTTAACCACATGCTAACAGGAGAGTTATAACAGCTTTGAAGATCTCACCTCAGTCAATATGTGTAGTGCAGCGGGTGGTAGGGTTCTTAGTGAGTAGCACGTGCTATGATTGCGGCAATGAGGAACACTGTGTGGACATCTGATCATCACGCTCATATGTGGGTCTTCTCCAAATTGTTGCCACAAATCCATAAGGACGGAATTGTGCACAAAGTGAATGAAGACATGGTTTGAGAAGGATGGAGTGGCTGAACTTGTCCTTAAACCCACTGAACACTTTTGGGATGAACTTGAACTGACTGCACCCCAGACCTCCTCACACATCAGTACCTGATCTCACTAACACTCTTGAAGCTGAATGAACACAAATCCACGCTCCAAAATGTAGTGGAACGCCTTCCCAGAAGAGTGGGAGTTATTATAACAGCAAAATGGGGACGAAATCTGGATGGGATGTTCAACAAGTTCATATGAATGGGATGTTGAGGTGTGTGTATATATGTGTGTTGCACCACACTGAAGCACTTTGTTTAAGCATACACAAATTAAAAATCTTCTTCTGGTTGTTGAACCTACTTGACCACCAGGTGCCCAGGCTACTGCTTTGTCCTACTTATTAATTAACTTTCCAAATAGTGTAGTTTGCCACTCTTAGCATGGTGGACGTTTGCCAGACCTTTGCTAATTCCACTGACCATGACGGGTTTTTTTTTTGTTTGTTTTTATATTTTTACCTTGACTCTTTCCCTGGGTGCACAGAATCTGGGCCTTCTATTGTTCTCTGCTGTAATAATTCAGACATGTTCTGGTGTCATCACACTGCTTATTACCCATGTAAACAGACCTCCTGCCACTGCAGAGTATGTTGTCCATATATCATACTGGGACTTTGGCTTTTTTTTTTCCACTTTTGATAAATTCTCCCGACTATGCAAGGGCCAGAACAAACTGGATGATACCAGGAGGGTATGGGAACAGGGGTATTTTGTAAACATTACATATAGTAAAGGCTTCGAATTTATTGCATTAAAATTTAAATGAACCGTTTCTTTGCTTGCATTTGAGTTAAGCAATAATTGTGTACTGCTCTAGAGAGTAGCTGTACCTCTACACGTCCAGTCTGATCCACAAAGAGTTGGTGTGGCTTCAGATTTTCATTATTCGAGTGTTCTCTGTGGATTACTGAATGTCCTGGATTGGACTGTTGAATTGATATCCTAGATTTGTCAATACTTCAAAGCTGTTGTCGGACTCA
>JAFFST010049093.1:116028-131090 GCA_022414735.1 Noturus placidus | reverse complement strand
CCTCCCTATTCACAGGGTTTCCCTCCTTACCTATAAAGTCTGCATGGGAAGAGGTGTTCAAGCTGAATCCTCGTAAAAGGGGCATTATTTCACAGATATACGGACCACCTCGTCCTGTGCTAGACTTAGTTTCATACAATTTAAAGTGGTCCATAGAGCTCACCTCTCTAGGAGGAAACTATCTAAAATATATCCCAATGTTCCTGAAATGTGTGAAAAATGTAAACTTTCACCGTGTAACCTGAGTCATATGTTTGCCCTCCATCCCAAACTACAGAACTTTTGGAACTCCTTTTTTAGGACCATGTCTGGCATTCTTAGAATCAATTTGGAGTTAAATCTGGTAGGAATCTGTTATTGGGGTTAAAAAAATATTGATTCTGTATTGATATATTTTGTTGTACTCTGAAAAGTGTATGAGAATCAATAAAAAATATAAATCCAAAGTGTTTTTTTTTTTTTTTTTTTTTCCTTTTGCCATGCAAAAAACGTCTTCTAGACATTGCGACAACAGCAGTCTAACTCTCTCAGGGCAACTACAACTGTAGTGTTTGAGGGCATGTCGGAGCTGCCAGCGAGAAGTTGATGAAGACCAGAGGCGGGGCATTTTGTCACAAACCTACGTAGGTTAATACAGGAAGTAAAGTCTGGAATCACTGACGACTCATTTCAGCTGTTCAGAATCGACTCCTTCTTTCAGGAGTCAATAACTCCGACTGTCCTGCACTTTGATTCTTGAAACTTTGCAAACTTTTTACACTCACAAACAGCTCTATAACACACATGTAAGATAATATTTTTATAAACCATAATAGGTGCACTTTAAGTAAATGTTTGCGTAAGGCAAACCAAAAATAAAATTTTCTGCCGCATTTGCAAAAGGCTGATATTCTTCATACTCGCATACTATTAATTAATTAATTATTAATTAATCAATTTGTATAGCGCTTTTTACAATGGACATTGTCTCAAAGCAACTTTACAGAAATATCATTTTTACATTTACAAGCGAATTACTAATGAGACACACTCACACACCAATGGTAGCAGAGCTGCCATGCAAGGTGCTAGCTTGCCATTGGGGGCAACTTAGGGTTCAGTGTCTTGCCCAAGGACACTTCGGCATGGGATCACCCGGGCCGGGATTCGAACCGCCAACCCCACGATTAGTGGACAACCCGCTCTACCAACTGAGCCACAGCCGCCCTTATGTATACATATGTTGATCACCTAATGTGTAAAGGGTATTTCGGATAAAGCTCATTTGCATTTAACAACGCCCACAAACCTCCATAAACATTCAAGTGCACCGACAGCTGGGAGCACAAAAAGAACTATAATAATAAAAATATTTTATTTATATCGCACCTTTCCACAAGCTCAAGGACACATACATTTAACAGGAGAAAGTACATTAATAGACATTTCAACAGAAGTTACAATCTCAATTATAAAAGGGGAAATAAACCATCAATCAGTAATAGACAGATAATGCTCTGAGAAAAGGTCTGTTTTAAGCTGAGATTTAAAGATGTAGAAATAGAGATGTCCCGGAGGCTCTGAGGTACAGAGCTCCATAGTTTAGGTGTACACTGAAGGATCTCCCACCAAATGTGGATCGACCAAATCTAGGGACAGACAACAGTTTGGAACCAGAAGAAAGTGGGCTGGTGTATTTGGATGAAGCAGATCACGTACTGTATATAACAAGGTGCCAGATCATTGAGTCCTTTAAAAGGTTAAAGGCCAAGTGGAACTTCTTTTAACTCAAAATGATCTAAGAGGTAAACAGGTATGAGGATGTGTTTGATAACTTCAGTAAGTCGCTCTTGGTAAGGACTCCTGCAAAAATGCTGTAAACGTCATAAAAATAAAAGCGTAAGCAATTGTAACCTCCACCATATATTCAATATATAAAATGATTCTCTATATTGTCATGTAGTGGATCTGGAATGTTTCTTCATTTCAGACATTTCCTATTTTTTTGTTTTTGCCTCGATCTGAGCTAAACCCCAGCTGGAACAGAGCTGCCCCTTCTTAAAAGGTTACTTCATCGTTTTTAAACAAGGGATTTGCTGAGCTGGGGGGAAGGGCACGACTTCTCAGTGTTTTCATTGACGTTACACTTTGCCTCGCAGGCTGCTTTGACCTAGCTTTTGGATAAAGATGCCCTCTGTTATCAATTTTTGAAATGGCAAATAAACAAAAGTAGCTACAGGGTTAACCTTTAAGTCTTCGTGTGTGTTTGTGTGTGTGTGTGTGTGTGGGGGGGTGCTTTTGGGGATGATGCTGATTTTAAATGGAGCTAATTTAGAGATGCCCTATAGTCAGGAGATCTCTAGTTATAATCCAGATGATACCACATCCATCCATGGATGGGGAATCGATAGGAGCAGTATTGGTTCTCTGGGTGAGAAGGATGCTGTTGCACTCTCTCCTGTCAATCAGAGCAACTCTAGCTAGTTGTGGGCGTCTGTGAGCTCATGGATGCGGAAGAGGGAATTTGGCGCATTTTTCTGAGTGTGTTCGGGATGCAGCAGTGACTGGCTTCACATAACTTTGAGAAATCATTTGCTAGACTTCAGTCTCTCGCTGGAGAACCATCTAGTGGGTGTGAATTTGTAGAAATGGGGTAAAGAAATAGGGAAGCTAGCGAGATTAAATGCCAATATTGCAGTTCACGGGTTTAGCTGTAGTGTTACAGATGTAACAATATTAAAGGCTTAGAAACACAATAAAAGCTACAGACTGCTGCAGATGTCCTTAGTTAAGCTCTTTGGGAATGTGGAATTGCTGCTTTCTCTCTGCTTCTACCAAGGCTGTCTTTTTCAAATGTATGATCTTTTGGCCTTGTGTGTTAGATTGCATTTGATGCTTTCCACAGCAGAAATCAAGCACTTGTTGGCTTCTGTGAGAAATTACCTCTCTAAATACTGGCTGAAGGTGAGGGGGGGTTGTTCAGATTAATGGATTGTGTGTGCGGTATTGATCCCCAACCTCTTCCCTGCCCCCCTAATCCACGTCAAGTTGTTGGATCCGTAAGCATGGGCCAATGTCTGAGGTATTTGAGCCAGGAATTTTTAAAACTGTGTCTTCCTTCTTACTATAGCGAATACATCCAAGCAGTCCACTCACCGTCTTGGCATTCTGGCTCCTGTTTTTGCTTCATTACAAAGTCAGACTTATTTTTTCATTACGATTTAAATGGCGTCGTCTCTGGTGGTCGCATTAGAAAATCTATTACAGCAGTGAGAGTGAGAGCAGGTCTCTCGGATGCGAGAGATCGATCGTGCTTTCTTGGCAGGATGGCGGCTCGCTCAGCTTGCGTTCTTATCTCCACTCAGGGATCCGTTCTTCTGCAGCTGGCTCTTGTAATCCTCTGTGATCACTTAAAGCGTTATGCAGAGTACAGTTTCAGCTTCATGTTTTCAAATGAGGTTTCACCGCCTCTCGGCTCAAGGTACTTTAGCACCTTTGCTCAATATTAATTCTGCTCTCTTTGCCACAACCCCGTGGTATATAGAACCATATAACGTGTGTTGGTTAATCACAGTCTGAGCTCAGTAACTGTTGCTGCCTGTACCAGGGATGTACCTTCTGTCTAATTTAAATATCCGGCTATCCATAAGAGTTAATGTACGGATATTCGTTTAATTGCTAATGGCGGAAGACTATCTTTAACTTGATGTGGTGGGGTATAATTTTTTCCCTAGCATTGAAGTTTTCCATGTCCGTGTTTGTGATTGACGTAAAATAGTGAAATCATAAGAGAAAATATTAAATCCACAGTGAAAACTTAACTGAATGTTTTTTGTGATCACTGTAGTATTACTTATTTACATTAATCTATCAGGACAGACATTTGTATGCTACATTTACTAAACTCAAGAATGAAGCATAGTTGAATGTTTAAATGTATTAAATGTTGTTGGAAATGTATTACCAGCTTCAAAACCACGATGCTCGATACACCTTGACCGGCTATTCGAATACCTATGCACACCCCTAGTCCATACAGTAGCTGAAAATGTAGCCCCTCCCCCCACCCCACACAATGTATATCGCGATTGCTTGGAAAGAGCAGATTCCTTTGACGAGAAAGGATGAGTCAGAAGTTTAAGAGCAGTGAGAACATGACATGTTCCCACGTTTCTATTTTTGGTCCAGTACTTGCCCTACTTAGTAAATGAGATGGGTAACATTACACAAGCTCCTGTTTCTCAGTTATGCAAACATGAGTCACTCTTGGATTCTTGTTTTGGATTGGATCAAACTAAAGGTCGGACGATTTGTGGATTTTACCAATAGCTAAGCTAGGGAGGACCTGCTGATAACCGATAAATCAACACACAGTTTTTAAACCTTTTTAACCTTTTTTTTTATTTTTTAAACCTATTTTTATGTTGTTTTACAGTCTTCGTGTCTTGTTTTTGCAAATGTAAACACTGAGATAAATGACCAAGTAAATAAACGACATTCATCCAAACTGAACCAAAAAGTAACACGCAAAATAACAAATAAAAATAACACACCAAAATTTGTCAATGCTAGTTTTTATTTTGCCTGTAGAGGCCGCTCTCGTGCTGTATGTAATGACCGCAGGCCCTGCAAAGGATGCCAAAAGGAAGAACTGTCAGTGTGGATTTTAGCTGATTGATCGGGATATGTAAATCACAGAATATCTAATCTGATTCTAAGATAGCATTTCGGGTCAGTATTGACCCTGGTACAGATACTCAATATCAGAGTGGTAAAACCCCACTGATGAAACACCTCTGTCTTATACAAATCTCATTAAGTCTTGGGAAGGTGACATCCCGCCACAATGACTTGTGGGAAATTATCAAGGCATTACAGTAAGATAGCCAAGCTTATCTAGTGTGTTACTTATTAATAATCTAACACTGTCCGATGGTAGACTCTGCACTTTTACCCTATCTCTTTAACAATTTGGGATAAGCAGAGAAAGAGTTTGACAGTAAATGCAGTTTCTCTTCCTGTTCGCTACTCTCTCTTTCTATACATAGCCTGAGAAATTATGGAAAGCTTTACCAGATAAAGTGTTTAAGAGTTCTGACATTAATTGCAGTGATGGTTCTGATGATTCATGCAGAGGAGAGTTCTGAGTGATTGCACTATCGACTCCTCAGCTTTATTGATTCCTCCAACTGAGAATAATATATTTTTTCTGCTAGTTGTGTGATGGCTGATTGACTGAAGCTCTAAAACTGTGGAGGCAAGCTAGGCATATGTTACACTGCTAACTCGCCTTCTTTCAGATGACTGTCTGTTCATCGACGTGTCTTTGTTAGTCATTCATTTGTTCATGTGAGCGACTTGTAAAGCCCCAAGATTATTATTGATCGTTTATAGCAGGGGTCGGCAACCTGTACCACTCAAAGAGCCATTTGGACCCGTTTCCCACAGTAAAGAAAACACTGGGAGCCGCAAAACCCTTTTGACATTTAAAATGAAATAACATTGCATATAACGTTTTTTTTTTGCCTTTATGCTATGTATAAACAAACTATAATGTGTTGCATTTATGAAATCAATGAACGACTGCAGAGAAAACAAAATTACATTTCTGCATGCAACAAAACATTTTGAGCTTCGAAAAAAAGACGTTGGGTTGAAGGTTACTTTCAAGTAAAATACTCAAACTCAAACAAAACTCGCATATGTACTTGAATTTGCAGACTTCATCCACTTGTTGAAGTGATTTTTAGTCAGATCAACCTTCCGCATCAGTTCCGAAACGGCTTTTTTTCTCTCATCTCCATCCGACATAACATTTTCAACACGTTTTATTTAGATGTTACAAGATCACCATAATCTTCAAATTTAGAATTACATTTTAAAAACGATCAAACTAAAATAAAATACATTTTAATTAAATACTCATTAATTATTTTCAAAAGCCGAGGGAGACTGTCATGGATCCTCCGGAAGCAGTGCGCATGCGCCATGCATGCGCGCTGTATTTGCTCGGCTCCGAAGCGGACTTGACTGACAGTTCTAAACACGTGGACTTTTGCCTAGCCCTGTGTATGTTGTTTGCTGATCGCCTGACCCTCGCCTGTCTCTGGATTACCTCTATTGGATTTACGTTTGGGATTACACTGTTTGACACTGTTTGTAAATAAAGCACGGTTCGCACTGCAATTGCGTCCTGCATCATTCTCCGCCGTCACGAGACGTGACAGAGCCGCATCAGAAGGATGAAAGAGCCGCATGCGGCTCCGGAGCCGCGGGTTGCCGACCCCTGGTTTATAGGGATTCATTTATGTCGCATTGTCTAACCATTCCAAACCAAAACGCGCTGCTTTCATTACCCGCATGACGTACATGAACAGGTCCGAAATAGTATGGTTTAATCATCCCGTAATGCAGCGTGACATGATTCCCGAGACTTGTAGTAGGTGTGCAGTTCCGCTTGTGTTTCACTTGTTTTAAAGGCTTGCTCTTTGTCTCTGCAGGTAGTGCTGAAGATTATTAAACACTACCAGGAGGAGGGCCAGGGCAGCGAGGTGGTGCAGGGAGTTCTGCTGGGCCTGGTGGTGGATGACCGGCTGGAGATCACCAACTGCTTCCCCTTCCCCCAGCACACCGAGGACGATGCTGATTTTGATGAAGGTGAGTGAAGGAGAGAGTCAAACTGGTAGAATTTGAGAAACTGTAGCTTAAACGAAGACCAACATCATTACAAGAAATTATTTAAGAAGTATTTTAATGTAATGTCAAGAAATCGAAAGTTGTATGTTTATAAGAACACGGGCTGTAATTATACCGGATCTCTCCCTCTCTCTCTCACACACACACACACACACACACACACACACACACACACTCTGAACACCCAAAATTCCACATTAATGTTAAGTTCTTTTAAATTAATTAGTAATTTAAATTAATATCTATATCTCTATCTCAAGTAAACTAGTAGAAGATAGGTCGACTATGTACAGTTGAGATCATAAGTTTACAGACACCTTTAAGAATCTGCAAAATGTTATGAAAAAAAGGCGGGGTCTTAAAAATTGCATTAATTTTTTTATTTAGTCCTGCCTTGACTAAACTATTTCACACAACAGATGATTACACACTGTATAGTCCACAAGACACAATACTAACTGAATTTACACACATGAACCGGTTTAAAAGTTTACACACGCTCGATTATTAATATGGTGTGTCGTTACCTGGATGATCAACGACTGTGTATGTTCTGTGTGAGTTGTTCATGAGTCCTGAACAGTTAAACTGCCCACTGTTCTTCAGAAAAATCCTCCAGGTCCGGCTCATTCTTTACTTTTCTAGCATCTTCTGTACATTTGAGCCCTTTCCAACAGTGACTATAGTGCTCACAAAAATAGAAGGAACACTGCGTTCCTTTTATTTTTTTGAGCAGTGTATATGATGTTGAGATCCGTGTTTTCACACTGAGGATGACTGATTGAGTCGTACGTGACTTTTACAAACATTCACTACTGCTCAAGAAGGCAACACCGTTGCATTAGGAGACAGGGGGTGCAAACTTTTGAACAGGATGATTAGTGTAAATCATTCTGGTAAATATCTAGGTTCTGAAGTGCAAAAGTAACCAAACAAAAACGATGACATTAACTGCATATCTTGTTCATCTTTGCTCATAAATGTGATCAGCCACAAACATCTTAACATCAACAGAAATGCAGTGGACAAGGTGGATGTTGCCGATTTGCCAAATTTCCGAGTTGAATGACCCTTCATTCCGCTTCCCGGTGACAGACATGGGGTTTTACAGTGGGAGTACTGTGGATTGTAGCATAACGTCAGGAGAGGAGTCTGGTGAGGGAATGACTGTTTATGATCGCTGCAATAACGGGAGTGATCACAAAAACTAACTTACGGATATTGCACAACATTAAATGTAACCGCAAACCATTAAAAAGCACGGTGTTATTCCTGAATCAAATGGAAAATTGTAACAGCTGGCAAATCGATATAGTACAAGTGAAATAGCACATTTCAGACTGTGCTGTTATTCCTTACTTTCATATGAATACAGGGCTCATATGAGGTGTTGCAGTAGTATTGTGTGCTCGAATGCAGTAATGATTGTCGCAATACAACAATATCAAGTCTTAATAACTTCTTTTTATTACACACCGCTTCTCCATTCAGGGCACTATTTTATTCATTTGTGTGACACCAGGGAGGAAAAAAAAAAAGCTTTGAGGTTTTTGCAGTAGATGTTTGAAGTTGCTCCAGACAAAAAGAATTTGACTTCAGCAAATCAAAGCGGAATTATTCTGCCTCTGCCTCAGCAACAGTTATGTCCTCGCATCCTTGAGCGTGTTTTCAGTTAGATAGAAACCAATGAGAGGTGAAAAATGCCTCAGCCTTGATCGAGCACAGTTCTGAAAGGAAAATCAGATTCAGCTCTGAGTCTGTGTGATTGACTAGGCCATTCTCTCTTTTATCTTTTCCTTTCCACACACGTGCACAGAGAGGCACAATCAAAACATACACACGCGCACACGATCACACATACATGAGAGAAAAGGTAAGCATCATATGTTCCCTGAGCTTCCAGGGAAAAGTGGACCTCATCATCTTCTGAGTGTTCTAGAGACAGAGCAGCAAAAAAGGAAGTGGGAGACAGTGAGAAGGACAGAGTGGGATTACGACACTTTGTAATCTGAACACACACACACAAGCAGAGTGGGAGCACAGATCCCTTGCTGCCCTTATGCAAAATACCTTTGAAAGGATTTCATGATCTCTTTTGAGCATTGAGACATGGCAGGGGAATGGGAAGGGGACTGTACCTTCAGATATTAGTAAAGATAAATACAAGAAGTCTCACCCACTTGTGTCAGGCACTGCGATGAGTCAAAAAAATTAAAACAAATCCAGCTTCTGTGAAGTGCTGGTAATTATTAGGCACATGTGAAATACACCAAAAGTGTCATATTGTGATACTGTCCAACCGTCCAACACAACGTCCAAATTTGTTGCAATTTATACATTTATACACAAACCTTTGGTGTTCTTTGCATTGAGATGGTTCCTCTTGTCTCCCCACTATGGTCACTTGCCAATTCCCACCATCATCCTCTGCCACAGAGCAGCGTAACACAACAGAAGATAGTGCTATCTGCTGCCTTCCACATTCGTGAGTTCACAGATGCCCACAGCTGGTTCCAGACATGAGAACCTTTCTTTGTGACCATGAAGATTGGGACATTTGCTGTGGATAGATTGGGATTCAAACTCATGATCTCCAGTGTTGCTACCTTTTTGCTCTGTTGGCTCCTGTCCACAGGATTCGCATTTACAGTCTCCTGTCCACAGGATTCGCATTTACAGTCTCCTGTCCACAGGATTCGCATTTACAGTCTCCTGTCCACGGGATTCGCATTTACAGTCTCCTGTCCACGGGATTCGCATTTACAGTCTCCTGTCCACTGGATTCGCATTTACAGTCTCCTGTCCACTGGATTCGCATTTACAGTCTCCTGTCCACTGGATTCGCGTTTCGGGATTCGCATGTACGGTCTCCTGTCCGCGGGATTCGCATTTACGGTCTCCTGTCCGCGGGATTCGCATTTACGGCACCCTGCCCGCGGGGTTCGCGTTTACGGCACCCTGCCCGCGGGGTTCAAACTTTGAACTCACTGCTTTTCTGTTGCACCACTTGGGAGTTTGAGATTAGTCTTCTTGGGTGTCTATTTTTAATCTACTCTCATTTCTACACTATGCTTGGATTAATTTATTTGAATGTCAGGCCAGCTAGATGTGTGGACCATTCTTTGTGTGCTCCGATGATTGAAAAATTTACTGTATCAGTTTATCAACCTTGTGACATGGGAGAGAGGAATTGTTTTCTGGATTGAGATCACACCGATTCAAAACTCCTAGATTGTGGAGTGTGGCTGTGGGGGCGCATTAGTGAGGTCAGGCAGTCATGTCGGGTGCGAAGTCAGCATTGTATCTCATCCAAAAGGTACGAAGCCTCCGTAGTGCCAGGTATAAAAAACAAAATAAAAAAACAAACAGCCGTGTGTAATCCGTGTCCTCGGTTTTGCAATCCGTGCTCTCGGTTTTGTAAACCGCCCGCACCGTGTTAAAGTTGGGTTTATATTGGACATTCGCTGTACATTCAAGATTCTCTCTTCTATTTCTCAAGAAATAATCACTTAAAAAAGATTCTACTAAGTGTTTATAGTCATCTACTTAACAGGATATCTAACTTTTTGCAGTGTTAGGATACAGTATGGATAAATAATTTTTTATAGCATATATACTATTAATGATATACCTTTATATTACACAAATAAACTTGTTGGGCAATATAAAAATCTTATACAGTTGCCCAAGTCATGCACTTTTTAGACGGTCCCTTACTTACTGTGCTGATGACCTGTGCTTCCGCGGGCTTTTTAATGGAAGAAAATGAAAAAATATATTCAGTTGTATTGGTTCTATGTGCACGCAATACACATTATTAAGACAATACACATTATCCTTTTTGTGTGTTTATTTCTTGAAAAATAGAAGAGTGTAGCTCAAATGTACAGCAAATGTCCGATATAAACCCAACTTTAACGCAGTGTGCGCGGTTTACAAATCCAAGGGTACGGATTTTTATTTTTATTTATTAAAATTTTTTTTTTTTTATATAACCTGGCACTAGGGGCGCTGTACAAAGGTGTTCAGTAGGGGTGAGGTCAGGGCTCCGTGCAGGACCATTCCATTCTTCCATTCCAACCATGTCTTCATGGAGCTTGCTTTGTGTACAGAATCATTGTTATGCTTGAACAGGTTTGGGCCTCTTGGTTCCAGTGAAGGGAAATTATAACGCTACAGCAGGCAAAGACATTGTATTTTCTCTTGTGACATTATGTGAGTGTTCACAGGATCAGGCATCCTCATACATAGTGTAGGTTTTACTGTCTAATCAGCTCGGTTTAACCAAAGAAATGCTTTAGTGCTTAAATACTCACTGTAATACCTTCAGAAAACCATATTTTATTGTAAAGCAAAGTTGATCACAATTTTATAGTCTAACTTTTTAGTCCTCAAGCTACTGATGCAATAGTACAGGCTTCATACAGCTGCATGCATAAGAAGTCTTTAAAAAAAGTCTGAAATTGCTTCACCAAGAGAAGTGGACTAAACAATGTTTTAAGGGGGAAAAAAAAAGAAAAAAATAATTTGTTCATTGTTCCATAATTTCCAGTTAAGCTTGCCCATTTATACAACACTTCCACAGAGCCTACGCTACCAAATACATTCTCTCTCTTTGGAGTTTGGCGTTAACAGTTTGCATGAGGCGTAAAGTATATGTGCAGGTAGCAGCTGCTTTCTGCAAGTATCTAATAATTACCTGCTGACTCGCATTACAGAGTTACACTGGGCTTGCAGTTTAACTTTAATTTGCTTGGGAATGAATTGAACAGGCTATGGATTTAACAAGGAACAGAAACATGCTTTCTGCGATAAAGAAACCAATGTCTTGGCATTTACGAAGTCATTACGACGCTTTTAAACATTGCGTTAAAATGATAAATGATATCTTGACAGTCAGCGTCAAATTAGTTCATTAGCTAGCACTGTTTCAAGGCACTCAGTGTATCAACCTAGTCTTATTCAGCTTCTTCCAGTTAGAAATGTAGCTACTGCCTTTTATATTGCCTTTTAATGTAGCTATTGTCTTCTCCAATTTATGACTAATTCATTGGATGTATCATGAAATGTAGATCTGTGCTATCTAGGGAAAGTGACTACTTTTAAAAGTGCTGGAAAATGCTTTAGCAGAAAAGCTGTTTGAACCCTGGTACAAGTACACTTGTGGTCCATCCACTCCGTATACGAGCCTTCTAACAGTTTTTACCCTTTTCTTAAAGGGTGTGTGTCAAGGTTATTATGCTGTCTTGAGGCCCTTCCTGAAGAGAATCCTTAACGCAGCTGGAGCAATGATGGAAAGAAAGAGCGGGGAAGACGCCTGCTGACTTTATTTACATCTTTCAGCAATTTGTTGTCTGCTTATTTAACAGATTCTGAGCTCCACTCTCGGAGCCCCGCTGCTCTCATCTCATTCAGCTTCTCAGCTACTTACCAAGCTCCTTATGATCCTGAAGCACTTTTTTTATTAGAGCACGGAAACCCCTCTAAACATTCGAAAGCAGGACTGGATTGAAGAAATGCTTCGGACCCGATTTATAACAACACGAAGCGTTTTTCATATACTGTGCTTAAGTTAAGGTGCCCTCGTTCTTGGCATAAATGCTCGTTATTATTTTATGCACACTCAGGCATTGACCTGTCATAACAGCTTGGCATATGTTTAAGTTAAATTGGCGTTGGAAATGAGCTTCTGGAGTCACAGTACGAGTCAAAAATGATCCTGCCAGCTCAATTAGTGAAGTTTGCCCACCATGGCCCTACACATTATAACCACGCTGTCCTGCGGTTGAGAGATTGGGATTGGAATGAGTGCGGTCGATATGAGATCATTTTAACGCTTGAAGAGTTATTATTTTAACCACAAACCCACAGTAAGATGGTAAACCGCCATTTTTCTGGAAAGCAGAGCTAATTTAGAGTTAAACAGTGTTCTGGGTACTCTGTTTATTTTTTTTTCCCCTCCCCAAATTAAATTGAACTTTTTTTGCTTTCTGTCATATTTTCCTGATATGTTTGTGTTTGGAAAGTTTGTGTCCTCTATTAAATTGCAATAATGAATTATACATGAGATCTGTTTAACATAATCAGAAGTAACAGATTCCATCATGTCTGTGTTTTTCACTGCATGTCATGGTGGTGCAGAGGAGTAGCTCTGTTGCTTCACAGCTACACGGTCCCTGATTTGATCCTGAGCTCAGTTTAACGTCTGTGCAGTATTGTGCCCTTGTGGGTTTACTCCCACAACATATCTCCGAAAACTGTGTCAGTAGGTAGATTGGGTACAATATATTGCCCCCTAGATGTGAATCTCTGTGTGCGTAGTGCTCTGCAATGGATTATTGTTCTGTCCAGGGTGTATTCCTGCCCCGTGTACAGTATTCCCGGGATAGGCCCTGGATCTTCCGAGACCCTGACTGTAATAAAGCGTTTGTTTAGAATAAAAGTTAATTGTTTTAACTGGTTCAACCTTATTCGTGTGTGACATGTCGGTCAATACTCAGTACAATCATTGTGTTCTTCACCTTTTTATACAGTGAAGTTCCTTGTAGAGATATACTGCAGCCTTAACCGCTCATGTGTTGTCTTTTACAGTTTCCTGCAACTCGGTTCGGCATGTTTTACCACCCTTCCCGGCTTTGTGTGCCGTTCCCAAGCCGGCTCTTCGATGATCACTAAAGTAGAAAAATGTCATTGTCAATAAGGCCAGTAAAAAGCGTGAAAAATTGTAGTGTAATTCAGCTCAAGTCCTGTATTGGAGCCCGGGTTTTTATTGAGCTCATCCAGAGAGCGGTGCCTCATCAGCTTGTGAATGGATGATGGGAAGAAAGGGCTTGTTAAGAGAGCAAGGAGGCATGAGAGATGGAGCGTGAGAGCGTGCTGTATTTGCTTGGGTTTTATGGCGTGTAAGCATGCAGGTGTAGCCAGGGAAACGGGCCGCACCTCAGGCAGGAGAGTGCAAAGCGACGGGGTATATAAAAATATAATGGGCCGAAGCCATGCTGCTCCGCAGGGAGTGAAAACATAAGAAAGAGAGAGGAGGGAAAATCATTGCTATGATGCAGTATGTACTTTGGAGTTGCTCTTACAGAGGCTTTGTGTTTTTATGTAATATTCATATTTAAAATATTTTAAAAGTCTCAAAGATGTCTTCATCTTGTGAAGATCTAATGTTAAGGGCTAGAACGATTCACAAAACTTGATAAACTTTTTTTTTTCGGTACAGCAAAAATAAGTGATGCTTGAATATATGCCTTAGTTTTTTATATTTCAATTGATTTTTAGCGGCATATAATTCAACCAAAGCTGTGCAGTAGAATGTAAATTAGAGGTTGTTCGATAACACTCAGAGTAAAATATCGCTGAACTTTATTACACAAATAAACTACTGACTGTACCATGAAAATGTACAGTGCTTTTTAAAATAATATATATTCATTATGAAGAAATATTAAAGTCAATAAAAGATATACATCCAAACTAACCAAAAAGCAGCACTCCAAAATAACATGAAAATAGAGACATCCAAAACGAATCAAAACACTTCAAATAACACACCAAAATTGTCAGTGATGGTTTTTATTTCGCCTCTAGAGGCTGCTCTCGTGCTGTATCATGACAGTGAACCCTTCTCAGCCGCTCCCGCAAACTGACGGAACCGGGAAAAACTATCGGTGTGGATTTTTGCTGATAAACCGGTAGTTCTCAGTAAATGTTTAATTAACCGTTTTCTCTTGGGTAAAGCTTTCACTGGTGTGACTCTCAAGGAGCATTGTGCTTTTATTTCCTATACTCCTCTTAGCTAGTAGTCATGCTGCTCTCTGTAGGCCCAGACGTGTTTTTGACTCGTCCTTTCTCCACTACTGATCTCAATATCTACAGCTACACCACAACTTAAGGATTTCAGTGAATCTTCCAGTGACTCTAGTCATTGTTGTTTTCCGAAGAATTTGCTAGTATGTTAGCCACTCCGCTAACAGAATGATTGGAGAAGCGTGTTTTTTATGTCCCTTGTAGCCTCTGCTGATTTCTTCACTGTATGGTAGTTTATTATTATTATTATTATTATTATTATTATTAGACTGGTGTGATTGATGTGTCTGTCAGCATGTATTTCGGACTGGAGGTAGACATAGGAATGACTCTATATACAGTGGTGTAAAAAAGTGTTTGCCCCCTTCCTCATTTCCTGTTCCTTTGCATGTTTGTCACACTTAAGTGTTTCGGAACATCAAACCAATTTAAACAATAGTCAAGGACAACACAAGTAAACACAAAATGCAATTTGTAAATGAAGGTGTTTATTATTAAAGGTGAAAAAAAATCCAAACCATCATGGCCCTGTGTGAAAAAGTGATTGCCCCCCTTACTATAACTGTGGTTGTCCACAC
>JAFFST010049093.1:86478-102366 GCA_022414735.1 Noturus placidus | reverse complement strand
TCATTCTCCGCCGTCACGAGACGTGACAGAGCCGCATCAGAAGGATGAAAGAGCCGCATGCGGCTCCGGAGCCGCGGGTTGCCGACCCCTGACCTAGGCTGAAATGTGCAGCATAACTTCAAAAACCCCACATCATCTTGTTATCTCATTAAAGTGGACAGACATGGATGAAGGCAGTGGTGAGGAATTCTCCACAATCCAATATAAGCAGTTTTGCCACAAGTAACACTGTATGGTAGATCCAGCAGTTGGCTTAATTGTGATAGAAATGCTATTTGAAAATGTCAGCTGACACATTTATCCTAGAGTCTCATTTATTCATGCTGCTGTACCTCCACCATTAGTGGTTATAGAAGACATGGACAGTTCTTCACAGAGATGTTCTTATTCAAGTGAAATGCTGATTAGATTGATCAGGATCATGAAATCTTTGGTCACGAGTACTTGCCATCAGTGCATTTATTTCACCATTAGCTATGACCTTAACTTGATTAAGATCACTCCCATGTCATGTGGGATGCTATTAATGTAATCTCTGTCTGTCTGTCAGTAGCTCTCACTACTAAAAAAACAAACAAAACCCAACCCACATCTTTCCATCATGATTTTAGAATTGTATTGTAGGTCCAGAATGCAAGGGTTTTACACATTTGTACATATAACTCACTCATAATTCCTTTCTTTTATTGAATGATTAAACAAAATGATATAAATCACAGGTGTCAAACTCATTTTAGGTAACAGGCCGCATTACATTAATTACTGAACGCAAAAATGCAAGCCAAATAGACGAACAGCCTCCATTTCATTACTAAATTATATATACAATTATACAAATACATACACAGATTCAAAATATATTCGGTGGGCCAGATTATAACCATAATTGGCCCGGTCCCAGCTTGTATGCTTGACAGCGTTTATATGCATGTTAGATGAAGGCAATAGTTAACTGGAGTTTTGTATATTTGACTTTAATTTAATTTCCATTTCATATGCTTGGTGCTGCCCAATTTAACTTTAGTGGCACCATTTCCAGTCTCTGAGGCGAAGTGAAACGACGCATTGGACATGTAGTGGATATCACATGTTATGCCATGGCACCATATTCAGGACACACAGTGTTACCCAAGAGTCTTCGAGAATGTTTCTCTATGAGTTTCAATAAGACGGGCGTGTCCTCTGGAAGCTGGTTGACTGTCTGCTTGTTGGTGAAATGCACATACACGAGAGATGCAAGAGGCTTCACACAGCACAAAGTGGACTCGTATTTCAGCACTGAACACAGCAAAATGTACTTGCATCTAGCAGGCCTCTAGGCACTGAGGTATTTTTCTCTGCAGTAGGCTACGGAAAAGCAATTCGATTCTGACGTCCTGTCAGAGATCCTGTACGACTGACATTTGCATGATAAATGCTGCGTAGTCGTAGGTGGATTGGCAAAAGTATGCTAGCCTAGTCTTTTTTTTCTTTCTTTCTTTCTTTCTTTCTTTTCAAACTATTATGTATAACATAATGAAAATTGCTTCAGCACAGTTAACGTAAGAGTTTATAAAGAGTAATATGTTGTTTAAGAGACGGTGAAATATTGCTGATAGATTTTCTGTTTGGGTTGCACAAAAGTTCTGTATTAGGTTTAAACTTACTCAGCTAAATGATTTCTAGCATAACTTTCTACAGAGCTGTTGAATACACAGTGGCCTCTCGACACTTCTGTCATCATCTTGCTTTGGAAAGCAAAAAAATATGGCCTCATATGACACCAAGGTATCCTTCAAATTGCAGTCCTGGTCAGCCGTCTTTTTCAAAATGTTTTTATTTATTTATTTATTATTATATATAAAAAAAGAATATTTTTTTTTACCACCAATACTGCAACCTTGTGTTTCTCATCTCAAGTCAACTAATGAAAACATGGTGTGTGTTATTTGTGGTGATGTCATCGTCACAGTTGTGCAGAATGACTGTGGGTGGCTGAAATAATCCCAATCAGGAGTTCATATAAGAGTTGCAGCAGGCTTCGTGATGGAACGAAGTTCCAGGTTTCTTCAGTCCAGTTTGCCCGCTGACTTTAGATATGTACAGATGCATTATTCAGGCTTATCTTTTTTCTGTGTTATTCTCATAGCAATGCGTGTATTAGAAAGCGTTATTGCTCTCTTGGTTTTTTTTTTTTTTTTTGGTTATAGCTTCATAGCTTCTTGGAACTGCTTCATATTTAAATGAACTTTCTTCTTGGCAGTTTTTTCTGTACTTTTTTGTGTTTTTATTCGTTCAGAAGACAGGTTTTTTTGTGAAATACCACATTTCAACATCCTTCGCCTTCTCTCTACCCCAATGACCTGGCAACATGAAATGCAAAGTTGTGAAGCAAGAGTATCTCTAATTAGTGGTTGCTCCAGAAACTGATGGCACATTGCTTTATTGTTGTTGTTGTTGTTGTTTGTTGTTGTTACTATTATTATTAATATTATTATTATTGTTACTTTCCCTTTAGCATGTGGTGTGCAGCAGTTCCCTCATTGTGTCCTGCCATACAGATTAGAAGCACAGTTATTCTGTTAGCTGAGATGACCCTGGGGCCATTCTGCTCTGATCCTTTTGCGACCAGACCTCAGAAATATTAGCTTTGCAATGTTGTGTGGTCATGGTCTTGTCTGCTGCCTAACAACCCACTGTTTTCATCTATCCGCTCATCCCATCCACTTCCAGGCTGTTTGCCTTGCTTTTCGCTTGTGCTACCTCGGCTTTCTTCTGCATGCTAGTCTGGCCTGGAGGATAGGTCTGGGTTGGTAATGAGCATCCACAAGGCTGGCGTTTCTAAGCTGTCTTATTGTTCCTGGGTCGCCTCCCGCCCTGAGGCGAGTCTATTCCAGGCCATGGACGGAGGAACAAAGTGAAGGTCTGCCTGTGGTTGTATATCAAAAGGTGTGTGGCTTGACTAATCATTGCATCGCCAAGGGTTCAATATAACACAGTTGTCTTTTTATTTCTTCCATTTCTTCCATCACGGAATCAAGAGACTGACACTTTTCATAGCCCCTGTTTGCATATCAGAGTCTTTCATTAGCTTGGAATTATTCATTGATCCGTGTTTATCTCCTCTGGTTTGTTTTGAAGAGATGATTGCCGTCAGAGAAGTTACTTCTGCTTTCCTCATGGGACTGCTGGTTTAGATCAGATCAGCAGAAGTAGATCCCTGGTGTAAGCTTTTGTGTGTTGTATTTGTTGGAAAACTTTACTGCTCAGTATGTGTCCTGGCCCAGATTCGGAGGCTCTTGTACGCATCGTTCCCACACTCCTTTTAATTGTCGTGGCACTTCTTGCGAAGAAGGGGTTTTTAGTTGAAGCCTGCACTGCTGAGAGAGGCAAAGGTTGCGTAGCAGGATTGGGACACAAGCCTTTGAGTGTGTTTGCAATGTCTGTGTCTTGCGAAAAACTAATCTTTGTGCAGCATGCACTAAGTGCGGCGGTCCCCATCACTCACACGAGTCTTTTTTCGATCACCAAGGAAAGAACAGCATGGAAGGCTGCCTAAAGGGTTTGTTTTGCACTGTGATGACAAAGAGGATGAAAGGACTAATGCCGCTAATGACGGGCTTCCAAGTCAATGCTACCTCCGCCTCCACTGCTTCCGCTGTTCACCGTTAATCAGTCAAAGGTGTGTTGAGGGCGAGCAAGAGAGAGAAGAGCTGGTAAACGGCAGTGAAAAAACACCATGATGTAGCATTCTTCCAGCAGATTTAGGATAAAGGTTATGTCGATCTTTTCCAATCTCTACATTGTGAAGAGAAACGGGCTGCTGGTATCTCTAATCAAGTCATGTCATAGCTGCATATGCCATGGCTGTTTTGATGCTTTTCTTCCCCTGTGACCAGACAGCCCCTTCACAGATGTCTGTAATCAGAAAGCTGTCTAGAGCCTGTTTGTGAATAGCAAAGAGAAATCATCTTGTGAACACAGCTTCGTATTAGGCTAATAGTGATGCACGTACGGATTTTAACCACTCATGACTGAACAAGTCCTGATGGTGGAAGTTTTTCAAGACAAAATAAATAGCTAGTCAGACAGCTAATCGCATAGTGTGAACAGAGCCTTAAGATCCAATTAGCTTTGGTACAAAGTGCCATTTTTGGATGTACCACAAACTGCAACTACTACTTTAACCTTCTAATGATCTGATAATAAGATATTAATAACCCCAAAAACATATAGCAACATTGTAATATTAAGAATGCAATGTTTTGTTTCACGCGTCTAGCAGAGCCGTACGCTTTATTTTTAATTTATTTGCTGTACTGTACCACCAGGGACTTGTTTGTGTGAAACCTGGATTTCCTTGGTCCATGTGTTCTTGCAGCTTTTGTGGAGTTAAAGCTGCTAGAACAAAGCTCCAGTGAACATTGGCGCATAGTCAGACTGAATCAATCTGTGCCGAGTGCCTGGGGATCTGGGTGCTTAACTGAAATTTTTCTATCTACTCGGGGAAGCATGCAGAAAATTCTGTGTTCATCAGATCTTGTTTGGTTTCTTTAACTAACATGTCTACTCAAGTGGTCTCATGCCCAGGCCCCATCCCCAGCATCAACAGGTGCAGTTTTGCATGCGTTATGAATGTGCTAAGATGCGTTGTTTATCATGGCTGCTGGCTAGGTTTCTCCACCGCACTGCGAACGTAGATTTCAGATCAAACCCAAGGGTAACCTTAAGCAGTAGTTCCATACCATCGTCAGGCCACATATGAATCCTAGTTTGACATGGTTTGTTTTAGATCTTTTGACCAACCGCTACCCAGAAAAGAATGAAGCAGTTACTGAAGTTGAACGAATGAACTGTTGTCCATGTTGGAGTATTTCCACATTTCGTCATGTTTTCCATTCAGTACACATACTCCTAATGTAATTCTTGGTGCTTTTGACGAGACGGTTTATGATTTATTCTCATCACCCAGCTGGCTGGCATGCTAATATGAGCATGGATGGATGGGATGGATGTATCTGTATTTGCGTGGACTGGATTTGAAGTTCACAATCTGATCCCATTTTCAGTCTGTCCTGTCCTGTCTAGTATTATACTGAAACCATCTAAGATTGTAACCTCCTCATTCTCACAAGAAATGATCAGTGGTTTATTATTGTACGCCAACTCTCTCAAGGTCTGTGTACATGATGACTGTCTTTACGTGACCTTGTTGAACACTTTTGGCTTTAGACCTTGCCTCTTATCTGTGGTGCTCTTCTGTAAGGACAGAGGGATGGTGTTTTCTGAAGCCATGCTGATCTCCACCCGAGCTCTTCCCTGGTGTCCTCCACTTCCTGATTGCAAACAGAGAGCCGAAACGTTACCGTGGTGTGTTTTGGTTGCAGGGGCCCCTGACGACATTGACAGAATTGGGCATGTCCTTCTGAGCCTGACAGAAAGCAGAGCCTGATGACTGATGTAAGCTATTTACTCAAGCTCGCTTGTGTTAGACTTGATGAGGTGGCTGCTCTGGGTCATTCCTGTAACTCTGGAGTTCTTTCATTAATTTGTCTCAACCAATTATTCTTTAAAGCTGCATTCATCTTACATGACAAATCAATGCTGTCAATGGACATGCTTTGTATTGCATAGACTAGTTAACTAATAGTCACCATTGTAGGAAGCTGTTGATTAGTGCGGGTGATGGAACAAACAGTGAGGCAGATGGTAAAGATTGCAGACTAAATATACTTACTGCTAGTCGGAAAGTATTTCAAACTAGTTGAAGCCACAACGAACTGTGTATTGTGAAAAGTCTAGAAGTGTGTGCCTGTTTTTTAAAAACCCAGCCCCTTGAATTCCGTATGGAGTTCCTTCCATACTTGCGTACTTTTGTTGTCCTTTCAAACGAAAGTGTTGCTTAGCGAATACTGTTGTTATCAGCGCTGTGTGAAAGAGCCCTTTCAGAGTCGTGGGTTGCACATCACGATCCGATCCCACTCAGCTAGTTTAGAGTAAGATCAGCTACGCATGCCAGTTCAGAGAGTCCGATCCAGACTTGTTTTCAATACTACCGAGGCTCGACTTGAACACAGTGGAAAGACACTGCTGTAGACATTGTATCCTCCATCCATCAGGCTATGCTGTGCACGCGCCGTTTCAGAATCCACAATTTCAGGCCGAGCCACTGACTTGTCCACATAAGTGCATTTTAAGAATTGGTGCATTCCCTGAATTGTGCAAGATGATACACTGGTGGAGAGAAGCCTACAAAAGCATCAGAGCTGGAAACTGAAGTTGTAGCCTGAATATAGCTGTTAATTGAAGGACGGTCTTTGCTGCACATATATAGCAGCCTAAAAATAAGAGATTTTTTTTTCTATAACTTTGGAAATTACACTTGGATGACTAATAAAAATTTGTACTGGTGGATTAGTACCAGAGCCTCCCTGCAGTTCTATCACTCAAGATAAGCATGTTTGAGCCTGGCCAGGACCTGGATGGGAGAACTACTTTGGAAAACTAAGTTTTCTGCTGGAAATGGTATTAGTGAGACCAGCAGGGGGCGCTCACCCTGTGGTCTGTGTGGAGCTTAATGCCCCAGTATAGTGACCGGGACTATACTGTAGAAACAGCACCGTCTTACGGTAAATGTCACGTACAGTTCTACCTTTCCTTTGAACATGCTGTGAATTTTTTCACACTTGTTTTCCAATTATTTACCATGGAGATTCATATCACCACTATTACCTGTGAAAATCTGAATTTGTTGGGAAAGTAAAGCCTCCTCCCTTGTATAGGCAGTCATATTCTTTCACACGGTCTACCTCTCACTCTTTTCGGTGTGCAAAAATGTTACTTTTCTTTTTTCTTCATCTCCGTTTGTTCTTTGCTCTCGGCTGATGGACTGCGTTTAGACGAGCGTGATCTATGTGTAATGAGTGTGAACCGTTCATAGCATAGCTACTTATCAGCACTCGGTGCTTTGTATTTGTCTGCTCTTGATCTTTTGCTTTTGGCTTTAAGGCACATTATCTCGTTGGATAAATTGCCATGTTACCAGGTCAGTCCTACACCGAAAGCATAAAAAGAGCCAGCAAACAGCATTTATATTATGCCTCTAAACTAGGTGGAAAAAATTGAACGAAAGGCACAAGCACTTCTGGGTTTTGGCAGAAGTTAGAACCGCTCGGTGCTGAAGTGCTTTCTCTTTCTCTAAACACCCACACACCTCAGTTACACCAACAAACTCTGAGACACCAGGGAGGTAAGGATCGCATCGTCCTACTTCTCCTTGTGCAAAAAGATACGGCTTGCCGCTTTATGGACAGCTGATTGACAGGCAAGCAGGGGCTTGTGATGTGTAATTAGGAAGCACGGCGGATGGGAAGGTGAAATGAACCTCTCTGTTCTTCTCCAGATGTAGAGCTGTGTTCCTACAGTGTTGCTCGACCTGCTGAACCGTCAGTGAGGTTTGTGCTGTGTCCTGGGATGAACTGCTATTAGGAGGTGTAGACACACTAATGACTTGCCGTGAAAGATACCCACTTCCTCTTTGGTTCAGCGCTACAGCAACCCAGTAACCGCTGCAACCTGGGTTTTGTACAGATCCACCCTTTCCGGTCGTATGCCAGTCTATACAGGAAGTTGTTTCGGTGCATTTTCTTTCATCGATGAAAAAAGCTCTCTCACTAGATGGAGCTGTAACTCTGTAGTTCAGGGAAAGCAGCCATGGGCTAATGCTGCCTCCTACCTTCTGCTTCCCATAGTGTTACTGATCTTATTTAAAACAGGCCGTGAGCACAAGGACCTCAATTCTCACCTTCGTCCTTTATGTGGATGTGGAAGTGTGTGAACATAGCTGTTACTGCTGTTGATTTGTGGAACCTGAAACAGGGTGCAATTATTTCGGATCCCTTACGTTCTGTATTGATGTAGTGAACAGCGATAAATCCTATAACCAGGGCTCTAATTCCCCGAGTTCAAGTTGACCTAATCAGACCTGTACTTTTATTGAGCATTTCTATTTTGCTTCCTTTAATACCAGCAGATCACAAGTGCTAAGCCCGAAGAACCCAGTGTGGTGCAGCATTGGTATATCTGTGTATATAATCTTCAATTATTTTTAACTAACGTCCATCCTATTACTGATGGTCGTATCTTTCGTAATCGCTAGCATGTCCCGCTTTCAGTTCTGCACCTTTGTAAGTTGGCTATGGTATACATTTTGCAAAACTGGACTTGAGGTTTTTGAACCTGTTTTCATGAAACAGATTTCAACGTACATGGCAGGGCAGAGGTGCTCAATTCCACAGACCTAACAAGCCGTCAGTGATTGAATATCTGTCTCTTAACAAGTCTGAGACTGTGGGCTTGCAGAGAAAGAGAGCGAGGTGAAAGTATTCAGAAAGAAAATAAGCCTGGATTGGTAAGGCAAGTAAAGTAGAAGCTTATTAGTTCTATAAAGCCTTGTATGTGTAATGGAAAATCTTTGCTAAAAGTTTTTGCACCTGACTGAGAAACAATACTCCTCAGAGCATGTGGAAGCAGGTGACATTAGCCAGCTTTGGTCCATCCTCCTGCTGCCCTGTGCTACAGTGGAGAGGAAAAGCCATTTGTTTTTGACAATCTAGTAGCTGCCTTATAATGTACTATAATTTAAAAAAAAAAATAAATATAGGCTGTATTTTACATGTGTATTGGGTGACATGAGGACTCTGAATCCTTACAGCTCCAGAATCCTGGTCTTTGTGTATGTTCTCACAGCGTCCGTGTGGCTTTCACCGTGGTTCTTCAGGTTCCTCCTGCTTCCCAAAAACATGCTATTAGATGAAATGGCTAAGCTAGGTGTGAGTGAATGTGTGCATATGGTGGACATGCGTCCAGTTCATGGTGTATTCCTGCCTTGTGCCAAATATTCCTGAGCGAGATAAAGCAGCTAGTGGACATAAATATACAGTCATGTGATAAAAATAAGTACACCCCATGGAAATTTCCTGGGAGGGCCAGTCCTGGACTAATGTCCATTTGTAGAGGAATTTCCTTCCAGTGGAATGATGTATTTCAAATCATAGACATCCAGAAGCTTTTTTTATGAATGTCTTGAACTACACAACTTTATTAATCTGTTCCAAAGAGGATCAAATGTTTGCGTGTCCAAATATGTCAAAAAAGCCAACAATTTCCATGGAGTGTACTTATTTTTGTGGAGTGTACATGGAGTGTATTTATGACTGTATGAATGAAATATGCATAATTATGTACTCTTGGTCTATTTGAATGTTGAACAAACAAAAGACCGTGCAGATTACTGGATTTAATAATGATGCTACTATTTTATGTCTATATAAGCAGGCTTCTTGTGGTACGGAATTGTATGTTTGGGTATTATTACCACCCAATTAAACTGCTTTTGCTTTCTGTGTATAATCTAGTGTGTACTTTTGCATTATTATTTGTCATTTTGTCGGATTATTACAGCGAACATGCCTTTGTGATCTTTCTCTCTGGGAAATGGTTAGATTTGGTGTGGAAAAATAAAACAACAGAGTTGAGTAGCGTCATTCAGGAGTTGTTATTACAGGTGCTCGTATGGTAAGGCAAGGTGGGGGAAAAGTGAATAAATCAAATAGAGGCTGTACATGGAAATAAGTCACCTACAGTTCCACTTATAACAGATACGAACTGTCCTTTCCTCACCAAAAGTTTAATCTCTTCTTACAAACATCTCTTGATGTTAATAAGACAATAAACGCAGTGTCTTTTTACTGAGGAAACTGCAAACATTCTATCCATCTTGAATCATTTTATTTATCTGAAAACCTATTTACAGCTTTACATCAGAGTGTTACAAAACACAACACTAAACAGACGTATTCTCTTCAACAAATGAACTTTAACAATGACTGATCTTTAGCTGGTGCGTTTATACAGAGTATAATTAGTAACCATTTGATAACCATACATACTAAGCATTAAACAACCTACAGCAATTTGTCGTCTTTGACTTTTATACTGGTTTCTTTAAGCAAAGAATGAAAAATATATCTTGTTTGTGGTGGTACGTATTGCTAGCTACGTGCTGTAATGAATTGTGGGAAGAATGCTCAAAGGCAGTGTAGTGATTGATCACACCCCAAATCTCCAAACACACATGCACAACTTTCCACCGCAAATGGCAACAAAACCAAAGGTTGGGTTGGTCTACCACGCTGTTGGAAGCCTCTAGAACACCACTCCTCAGTGTAGACTCGGACCATTCCCTATACACATGTGTATATGTCTACATTTTAAACCTGAACAGACTCCGAGCTGAGTCTCGATGGGATGTTCACATCTGAACCCCTTCTACTGAGTAGAATAAGTATTCAGAATGTACTGCAGATCTTTTCTGTGTGTCTGTAATGTAAAATGGTTCCAGTCTCCTGTTACGCAGCTTCACTGTTCGTCTCAGACTGAGTAGGTGTACATGAGACAGAGAGAGAGAGAGAGAGAGAGAGAAAAAGTTGTGAAAGAAAAGAGTAAGAGGAACAGTACAGTCCACAAGGATTTGCAGAATGATGGAATGGAGTTCTTTTCGGCACATCGGGACATTTGATTCAGCGATGAGGTTATCGTGCAGAATCTGGAATAACAAGCACACAAATCATTACCTCCTTTTCTACAGTGTTTTTCCATTTTTCGCTGGCCATGTTCGTATGACTTGATGCCCGTCATCCAAACCTCACCACTTGCTGGGTGTCTTCTCTGATGACTTTGTGATTAGTAGTGCTCAGATCAGTTGACTAATCAAAATCTTTCCAATTCCTGGGCTTGTGAAACTCCTAAGTTGCGTTAGCATCGTACTAAAAGTATCGCTCTACCGTCTCCCCCAACCCCAACCCTCCCTCTGCCCCTCCCTAAACCATCTGAGCAGTTGAGATGTTTCTGTTCACTTCAGAATACATCCCTCTGTTGCCATCCATGGTCACATCATTAATAAAGCCCCGTGGGTTGGTGTCACACTGGCAGCTGTGCATGCCCATGGCACCGTGTTTCACAGATGAGGTGGCATCCGTGCCTTACACAGTCAGCAAACTTGGCTTGCCTGCTTTACACAGTTGTCTGTCTCACTTTACTTCAAACCGACGCAACACACCATAAACCATTTTTACAATTGGTGCAGTGCAGTAATCCAATGTCAAACACAGTTACAACTTATTGCAGTCATAGACCAGTCCTTTCGAAACTTGGCAAGCGAGGGCCATATGTGCCCCAGATCTGCTCGAGCACCCTCTGGGCTGCTCCTTGAAAACCCCTGTATTGTCACTCAGCGCGCTCTTTTTCTTGTTCCTCTGAAGCCGTGGCATTAAACGTGTCCATACTAAAAGTTAAACATTTAAGAGAGGCCTCAGATCGCATTTGTAATTTTGTACAGAAAAGCCCACTTTCTTTCAAGCTCTGATCTGGTGGCTTTGGCCCTGCTTTTATATTTCTGCCCGGTTGTGTGTCTGCCCGCCCGCCGAAAAGACTTTTAATTACAGGACAGCATCAGTAAAGACTCTCATTATCTTGTTTTTTTGTGTTGTTTCAAATGCTTTTCTGGGTTTGGGGTTTGTTCGTTTTTTTTTTTCTTTCTCTTTTTTCCCCCCTCGTTGACCTTGTTTATTTATTTATTTTCTATTTTGCATCCAAGTCATTTCACCGAGAAAGATCCGACTTGCGGTTAAGATCAGTGCCGCGTATTGGAATGTGTGCGCCCAACCACCGCTTTTGAAGTCTGCGTGTATTCTCTGGAAAAGGAAAAAAAACAAGCCACATTGTTTTTCCTTTGCACTCCCCGACTCGGCATCGACTTCCCTTAAAGCTGAGCTCGTGTGAGCTGTATGAACAAGCGGTTTGCTCGGCGGTTCGTCTTTACCAGTTTCGATTTGCCATTGTTTGGAAGAAAGCGCGAGGCCTACACGGGCTACAAGCGTCTGCTTCACCCAACTGTTTTTCCTCTCCAAGCGCTTTCATAAATAAAGAGCACTGCCCCAGAATTGAAGTGTTTAGCTCTTGTTTGTAAAATGAGATTATGAGAAAAAGCAGAGCACTTCTGGCACTCGGCATGAAGGGGCGAGACTCTTGCAGGGCTTGTTTGACGTGTGAACTGTAACTCCAGCCCTGATATTACTCTTCTGTCCCATACTGCCGCTGAGCTAGAGCTGTCAAAGAGAGGAAATTCATGGCCTGGCGTATTCCAGCTGAGCGTGCGGAGGTGTGGGAGTGTGTGCTCTGTGGTCGCTGTTTGCCATGTTGTCAGTCCCATGGTGAAGCATAATGGCACAGTGTGGGTTGAGACGGCACTCCCAAAATACCACCATTTGGTCTGACCAGGGAGTGGAACTGTCGAAGTCCTGAGACACACACACATACACACCACCATCATCAGTGACCACTCAACCATCATGCACACCAATATAAATACCTATGTGCACTCATATGCATCACGGCGCACACACACACGAACACATGCAGTAGTCATTAATCTGTTTTTTTACACATGCTGTTTGGACTGGCCACTAAGCGTTCAGACACACACACACACACACACGGTGACACTCATCACGCCCTCTTCTCTGCTCAATGGTAATTGTTTATAGAGCAGGAAGCTGTGATTTCAGGGTCCCACTCTGCACCTGTCCCTAAAAGCTCCAGTGTTTCTGCTAAGCCTCTTGCCTTTTCCTGCCCCCCCCACCAAACACACACACCCTAACGATTCCATCCTTTTGTCAGTCATCTGATTTGCTGGTACGTTCAGCAGCTCTGGTGATCAAAGCAGATCAGAGCCTTTTCCTCCATCACTCTCTCTCCCTTGATTTTGCCTCTGTTACTCTTCCACTGGCACCTAACATGAGATGATCATGTCTTCAGCATTTCAGAAGCTTTTACATTCTTTTACAATTCATTTCCGTTATTACCTTGTGGTGACCTTAATATTACAATTATAAATATGAATCTGATTAAAGAGCCGTTTTGAGATATTCGAAGAGTTGTAGCTTTTTGTCTAGAAAAATGTGATGGTACTTTAATCTGTCCATTAAGTCGCCATAATAGAAGAATAAATAAGCATTCTAGAATAAAAATGTTAAAAATTACCTTGCTTAGATTCATCATTGTCTGTTTAAAAAATATTAGTTAATACCTGCCGAAAGTGGTCCAAGGAAGGACAACCGATGAACCAGCGACAGGGTCAGGGGCAGCCAGGGCTCAGTGATGCGCGTGAGGAGTGAAGGCTAGCCCGTCTGGTCCGATCCCACAGAAGAGCTACTGTAGCACAAATTGCTGAAAAAGTTCATGCTGGCTATGATGGGAAGGTGTCAGAAGACACAGCGCATTGCAGCTTGATGTGTATGGGTCTGCGTAGCCACAGACCGGTCAGAGTGCCCATGCTGACCCCTGTCCACTGCTGAAAGCTACTACAATAGAACAGGCACATGAGCATCTGAACTGGACCATGGAGCAATGGTCTGATCATGATGTCTGGATCACATTATCTTTTACATCATATGGGTCGCTTCCCTGGGGAAGAGATGGCACCAGGATGCACTATGGGAAGAAAGCAGGAGCAGTGTGATGCTCAGGTCAGTGTTCTGCTGGGAAATCTTGGGTCCTGGCGTTCATATTACTTTGACATGTACCAACTACCGAAACATTGTTGCAGACCAAGTACATTCTTAGTATTCCCTAATGGCGAGGGCCACTTTCAGCAGGACATGTCCTGCCACACTGCAAAAATTATTCAGGAATGGTTTGAAGAACATGACAGAGTTCAAGGTGTTGCTTCCCCAGATCTCAATCCGATCAAGCATCTGCGGGATTCCATGGAGTCCCCACTTCACAACTTACAGGACTGAAAGGATCTGCTGCTAACGTCTTGATACCAGATACCACAGAATACCTTCAGAGGTCTTGTGGAGTCCATGCAAAGTGTTTTGCTTTTGTATGCATCTCAACAAGAAGTAAAGCCGTAGCATTTTAAAATCTGCTTTCCAAAATTTAAAACGGGGGAAATTGCATTTAAAGATTGCCTTTTGACAGCCAGCGTCTGAGTACTGAATTGATCTGGCTTATGTCCCTTATGCAACTTTCCAACAAATTGACGTTCACTATGTGGGGAAATCACATTGAAGTAGCAAGGTATTGGACATCTTTGGACAGACTTGACCGTATTTGCCGCTGACTCTTAATCCTGTATGCTCTTTACAGAAAAACAGCCTAGGCAAGACGATAAATACAATTTCATGTCGTAGTTGGGAAATATATTTATAGCCCCTTTTAAGTTGATGTCTGACGGGTTTTCACAATCCACCACACATTATACATTGGAATCATAATTCAATACATTTGAACATAGATTTCTTTGTGCAACCGTATGGACAAATACTCAGTCCTTCAGTTATACTTACTCCGGAACGGTCAGTTTATTAAAATGTACTTATTACATGGAGCAAACTAATATTGGAAATATGTAAAGCCAATCTTATCTGACATTAGATACAGTATTAACTTTACGCTATGCTTATGCCAGAACATTTATACATAATAAGACCAGCAAATACAAGCACTGCCGATCCTGTTTTTTTATTTATTTATCTTTCATTTCTCCATTAAATACATCAACGTTCTCCATCCTGAAGCCCCAGCGTTTCCTCTCTCTCTTTTGTCAGCGTGTAAACTGAACGTGGATATTGATTGGCTACGGCTGCCTGTGATGCATAACGTGATACGTTCTGGATGATGATTAAAATATACAGCTGGGAATACGCCGTTAATGGCTATGAAATAACATGGCGGTTATTTATTTTTTAAAGAGAACACCATTATAATTTACATGGTTAATAAAGATTTAGATTTGGAAGTTTCTGAGCGGTCTTGATCGCTACGTATTGACTAATAAACAAAAAAATAACGACGATTGATGAAATAAACACTGGGCTCTTTTATTCAAGGTTTTAACCTACATGGGTTAGTGATTTTATGCAGTTTGTGTAGCAAAGTCAGTAATAATTCATATCTGATGTTGGCCTTTTGGATTAAAACGTCCGAGAACTTCAGAGAACTTTTGGTCATGACTAAACTACAGTCAGTTGTGTAGCGTGAAAACATTTTACAAAACACATGTGTGTCTCTTCTGCCTCACAGTTCAGTATCAGATGGAGATGATGAGAAGTCTTCGTCACGTCAACATCGACCATCTGCACGTGGGTTGGTACCAGTCCACATTCTTCGGCTCTTTCATGAGCCGGGCCCTGCTGGACTCTCAGTTCAGCTACCAGCATGCCATCGAGGAGTCTGTGGTGCTAATCTATGGTACAGTTCTCCTCTCCTTCCATCTGTCTGTCTCTTTCATAATGTGTTTTGCCAGAGCTAATGAGACTTTGCCAGCTCTGGGTTTAATCTTGTGTTCCTCACTCTTCCATTGCTTATGTTCTGTCATGGCCTTGTGCATAGCTCACCATCTCTGTTGTCTGAACTAGCCCTGCTTTTACCCCCCGTTACTTCTATTGTTTGGTGTTGACTTTCTGTTTGTCTGTCTGTCTTCTTTCTCCCTCTCACTCATTCACTCTCTCTCTCTCTCTCTCTCTCTCTCTGTCCCTCTCTCTCTCTCCCTCTCTCTCTCACTCTCTCTCTCCCTCCCCCCCTCTCTCACTCACTCACTCACTCCTCCCTCTCTCCTTCTCACTCACTCTCCCCTTCTCACTCTCCCCTTCTCACTCTCTCTCCCACTCACTCTCCCTCTCTCACTCTCTCTCTCCCTCCCCCCCTCTCTCACTCACTCACTCACTCCTCCCTCTCTCCTCACTCACTCTCTCCCTCTCTCTCTGTCCCTCTCTCTCTCTCCCTCTCTCTCTGTCCCTCTCTCTCCCTCTCTCTTTCTCTCTCCCTCCCTCCCTCCCTCTCTCC
>JAFFST010049093.1:33635-54558 GCA_022414735.1 Noturus placidus | reverse complement strand
GGCAATCACTTTTTCACACAGGGCCATGATGGTTTGGATTTTTTTTCACCTTTAATAATAAACACCTTCATTTACAAATTTCATTTTGTGTTTACTTGTGTTGTCCTTGACTATTGTTTAAATTGGTTTGATGTTCCGAAACACTTAAGTGTGACAAACATGCAAAAGAACAGGAAATGAGGAAGGGGGCAAACACTTTTTCACACCACTGTATTTATGAAAACGTTTTTGGGTGAGCTTGACTTTACTTTTAAAATCATGTTCTCTTGAACTATTCCCTTAACCTAGCTCTGTGCTACAGTTCCTTCCACTTTCACTCTCTTCTGCTATTTCCCTGCAGAGTTAACTTTCTACCCATTTCATTTACAAGACCAAATTTCAGCCACTATTCCCCTTATGTGAACTGTCTGGAGGAAACGTTCGCATTTGTCCAGCTATGATGTTGTTCTGGCTTTAACTTGCTCGGTTTGCGTTCACACACTTTGCATGAACCTCGTGTCCTGTTCTGTCAAAAGGTCCAGACTTGCATTCCTCACTCTCTTGACTATATATGTTTGTGCCGGACTTGTTTTGATCGCAACTTGGTCTTCATGATTGATTGTTTTGGTACAGTGCTGTGAAAAAGTATTTGCCCAATTCTGATTTCTTCTGTTTGTGTATATCTCAAACAAAATTGTTTCAGAAGTTAAAACAAAATCCAAGATAAAACAAATACAACCTGAGTAAATACAAAATACAGTTTCTAAATGATGTTATTTATCGAAGAAAAAAGGTTATCAAGTAGCAACTGGGCCCCCATATTTACTAATTCCCTAAATACAAACCCTGTTCAATGAAATCAACTCTTAAATAGAACTTTTTCAACAGCACTAAAATTCCAGAAATGATGAGGAAATTATGAGGAAGAAGTTGATTGAAATACATCAGTCTGGGAAGGGTTACAAAGCTATTTCAAAGGCTCTGGGACTCCAAAGAACCACAGTGAGAGCTGTTATCTTCAAATGGAAAAACTCGGCAAAGTAGTGAATCTTCCAGAAGACTCTGGGCAAAAATGGCATCCATGGAGTGGTGAGGTGAAAACCACTGCTAAGCCAGAAGAACATTAAGGCTCGTCTGAATTTTGCCAAAACTCACCTTGATGATCCTCACAACTTTTGGGAGAATGTTCTGTGGACTGATGAGTTGAAGGTGGAACTGTTTGGAAGACAAGAGTCTTGTTACCTCTGTCATAAACCAAACACTGAATTCCACAAAAGATCATCAGTCAAGCATGGTGGAGGCAGTGTGATGGTGTGGGGATGCTTTTCTGCTTCAGGGCCTGGACAACTTGCAGCAACTGAGGGAATTCTGCTCTCTACCAGAAAATCCTAAAGGAGAATGTCCAGTCTTCAGTCCATAAATTGAAACTCAAGCGTGATTGGATTATACAGCAAGACAATGATCCAAAGCATAGGAGTAAATCCTAGTCCTAGAAGTAAGTGAAAGTCTGATCTCCAGTCATCAGAAGTGTTTGGTTGCAGACATGCCGAAGTGTCCTTGGGCAAGACACTGAACCCTAAGTTGCCCCCAATGGCAAGCTGGCAGCTCTGCTACCATTGGTGTGTGAATGTGATCTCATTAGTAAGTCGCTTGTAAATGTAAAATGATATTTCTGTAAAGCTGCTTTGAGACAATGTACCATTGTAAAAAAGCGCTATACAAATTGATAATTATTATTATTATTATTATTATTGCTGCTAAAGGTGGCACAAACAGATTTTAAGTTTAAGGGGGCAATTAGTTTTTCACATGCTGGATGGGTGTTGGATAACTTTTTTTTCTATTGTGTGTTTACTCGGGTTGCCTTTGTTTTATTCTGTATTTCGTTTGAAGATCTAAAATGATTTAGTACGAGATGTACATAAAAACAAGAAATTTTCACAACACTGTATGTTCTGAGGCCTTCCAGATCAGATTTATTTGTCACATGCCACTTAAATTGTACACGGGTAAACTTTGTGACGTCTGATGATAAAACATTTAGATTAGACAGTAGTTAATGTGTTTTGTTTTAATGTGTTATGGTTTCTATAGTAACCGCTCATTCACAGGGACTTGATTGACTGATGCTCGACAATATCTAATCCTTATAATGCAAGGTTTTTAAAAAATGTTATTTAACATAGAATAAATTATAACTGTAGTGCGCAGTGCTAGCTCGTTGCTTAAGACATTGGAAAACTGATCGGATGGCCGTGAGTTCCAGTCCCAGCACTACCAAACTTCCACTGCTGGGCCTTTGCGCAAGGCTCTTCACCTTCAACTGCTCGGTTGTATAAATGAGATAAATGTAAGTCACTCTGGATAAAGGCGTCTGCCAAACGCTTGAAATGAAATGGAATTTGGAAACGCAGTAAGTATTACAACATGAGGGAGTCTTCAAGAGAGAAGAATTCACACGTTCAGGTATTTCTGTAACATGACAAGCAGTGGGTTTTTTTGTTGTTGTTGATTTTGTCTTTTACTGCATTAAATGTAAAAAAAAAAGAAAAGAAAAGGTGTTCAATAATCAAGTAAAAAATGTAATGATTGGGAAAAAATGGCTGCGATATAAGTAGAATAAAACTCTTCAAGGTGTGCTATTAGATCAATCTTTGGGCTACTTTGAATCGGCCTGTCTCATACCACCCTGTTTATTCCTTACATCGTTTTGTCAAGCTCTGTTGATTTCCTGTCATTATTACAGGCTAAGTTCTGTAGATTAATGACATATCAATCCCATGAAGTCCATTTCAGTGCTAAGGCTACAAAATGTGGACAAGTTCAGGGGGGGTAATTAATACTTATGCAAGGCTTTATATATCAAAGAATGAGGTATTTTGCTATAAAAGCAGTTCTGTGTCCTGTGATGCTGGGCTTAGTGCTTAGCACATTTGCCTCACACCTGCACGGTTAAGGGTTTGATTCCTGCCTCCACCCAGTGTGTGTGTGTGTGTGCGGGGTTTGCATGTTCTCCCTATGTTGCTATGCAGGCTTCATCTGGTTTCCTCCCCCAACCCGAAGATGTGTGTTGTAGGCTGCTTAGCATCTCTAAATAATCTGTAGTGTGTGAATGTGTGTGCAGTTAGTTGTGCCCTGCGATGGGTTTGTACGTCGTCCATGGTGTCCTCTGCCTTGTGATAAGTTCCAGGTTCCCCATGACCTTGTGTAGGATAAGCGGTACAGAAAATGGATGGCTGTCCTGTTAAACCCAGCATTTATCGACGAGATTTGCTTCACTCCATACAGATGAATAAAACCCGAGTTCCTACAGAGTTTACAATCCACTCCTTCTGCACGATCCGCCCGCCAGCCGTGCGCTGTCATCATTAGCCTGACTGTAACATGGCTGTAATTTATTTCTGCTTGACTAGAGGTGATTAAAGTTGAAGAGTACTAGTTTCTTTCAGAGAAAGGGCTCAAAGGCGAGTTGTGTGTTTGCACCTGTTCATTAAGACCTCTGTTATATCACAGCTCTCACAGCTGATAATCTGATTTGGTGTTTGTGTCTACGAGCATGGAGGAATGAAATTCTCCCTAAAGGCCTATTGATCCGAGCGTGTATGAGCAAGACTCCGAGGGCATCGATCGCGCAGGCCCAGGTTTCAGGTCAGCCTCATTAGACTCTACGTTGAACACTGTCATTGTGTTTGTTTCAGCGTGGCGCCATCAACATGCTTCTGCTTTTATTCCAGTATTGATGAAAAGCCCAATTCTTTCCACCTCAAGACGGAATCTGCACTTTTTGAAATAAGTGACTAGGCAAGAATAATCCAGGGTTTTGCGACTCGTCACAAAGTCATTGGCGCTTGCGACATCCATTTTCAGAAAGAAATGTTCGAACACACTTTCACGCCTTCCTGACCAAATCATCACTCTTTTTCTGTATCTTTTCAACACGAGCTCTACGAGGTGATGACTTGTTTATGGAAATAGTGGTGGTGGTGATAATTATCTGTCCATTGCTTCAGTTGCAAAGCAGCGTACATGAATCAGGTCACATCATCATTAGAAATATTGTGCTGGAAGCAGTGCTCAGGGCAGCAGCGTTATTTTAATCCTTTTCTTTTCCCTAAAACCACCCGGTCTATTCAGCTTCCTGTTGATGACTCACATTACCACAGTTTCTACCCACTTAGTACTCCATGCTTTCCTGGTGGGGGGGAGGGACGGACGGACAACATTTTTCGGTTCTTGAAAACGTTCACTTTTAGACTTCCTGTTGTGTTCACTGTAGACCACTTCCTTTGAATCATCCATACAGGAAAGTCAGTTTCTCAGTGCTTCATCAGTTTACCCCCTGCTAATCCCTACATTTTCTGAGCCTAAATGATCGAGATCACAATGATCTTAATTAACTTCTCAATCTCCCAGACAAATGTTCGTATATCACGAGCTAGTTGATATTTTGTTTTATTTTATTTTTTTTGTTTTCAGTTGATTTTAGATTTGGATAATTCACTAATTCCAGTGTCTATTGTCGATGCTGCTATCGTAAAAGCTTTGAAGCTTCTTTTCTAATTCAGATCAAATTTTTTAATTATTTTCTGTCATGCTGAGAGAGAAAAATTCTCATTTAATAAAACACCAAAACTTGAGATAAAGAACCAGATGAGTAAATCTAAAATATCTGCAGAACCCACTCATTAAATGGCTGCTATATAATCCTCACAGTGCAGAGGAGTTTTAATATAAAAGCCTGCTTTAGTTTTCTCTTCAGGTGCCAGAAATTAAACACAGGCTCAAATGAAAATTTGACTCATAATTTTGTGCACCCAGCCAAAAATTACATTTTCATTACCTTTGATTCACTTACCTTCTTCACCCCCCCCCCCCCCCCCCCCCCCCCACCCGGGCTCCTTTGTGACGGTATATCGGAATAATGTAGTGTTAAGATCACCTTCATGTTTGCATATTCAAAGCGACGTGCTGTACAGTTTCATTCTAGCCATAACACATGATTTTGGCCTGCTACACTTGAAATGACTCACACTTAGAAAACCCTTTCTTGACAGGGAAGTGCTGTTTAGTTCTTAGTGGAACTTTTACGGGATCCCAGAGGGACAGCTGTAACAATCCTTATGATCGAACTTATAAGAACTTTCTAAAACTGCAGGTAAAATGACCGTTAGCTGATTTTCAGTGAATGTCCAGAGATAAAATAAGCTGAAAATGGGGTGGAGAACCCAGTAGCCTGGGCATCCAGGACGAGCAGATTACATATCCAGAACTATTCATATTTTAATGGACAGGTAGATTCAACAACCAGGAAAAAAAAAACCAACAAACTATTTCCTATTGACTGTTGCCAAACAGCCTTCATTAAAGCACCACGTTGTGATACGATCCAACGTCTTCCAAAGACTTGCTCACATTTCATCTCAATGTGTACTACTTTAGAAACTTTTGTTTCGAGATGATAATAAACATAAAATGTTTGCTGTACTCTGTATTACTGCACTAGATTAGCAATCGTGCTCGACATATGTTATTATATGAATATTAGCTACCACATTTTTAGCTTAATCATCTTCCCAGCAACCAAGACATGGCATTGTGAAGCACATTGGAGCTTTTCCTGGCCGGGCGGTACGAACAGCTCAAACACAAACAGATCCAGCTGCATATGAAGGAGCGTGGAGAGAGAAACAGCAGATACAGGCAACATTGTGAATTCTTCACTGATGCAAAAACTCTGTGTTGCTTTTTAATTATTCACATATAATGTAAGAGTTACAGTGACTTAAAAACATGTTATTTGTATTTAAACTACCCAGAATGTTAAGCTTCGGTAACATAAAGAAAACGGTGTGGTTGTGGGTCCTTAAAGTTTCTAAATTCTTAAAGGTTGAATAAGTAATAATCTCATTAGCATTTGTCTTACATGCTCTCATATAACTTCTAACCTAAAACATAAGCTTGTAATTAATCAATATCACACAAGCAAGAATGCTTGTGTGATATTGATTAATTATAACACATTATTAAAAAAAAAAAAAAAAAAGTAAAGTAGAATCAACTTTGGAAGTTACTACACACTGAGACTTGAAGGGAAAAAAATACTGGCTTCCAAACGACATTGTGTAATGAAACTCCAATGTTTTATCTTAACTTTTATCCACATATTGATCTATTTTCACTGAAGTTAACGGTTTCCCATATTACCCACAATGCCGTTCATCTACCTGCCAATAGTGCCACCAGTAGGAATTTAGCCCTTGCTTCATCTCTACCTGTTTGTAGTCCTTCAGTCTCCTTCAGTCTCCTTAAGTCTTCTTATCTGTACACACTGCTCAATCAGATCAGGTTCTAAAGCTTCAACGTTCATGATAAACACCACGTATACTGATAAACACCATCCTACTCATCATCACGCAACTGACCCGAGTCTCTGCTGTAATGTTCCTCAGCTCATTTCTTACATGAATCATGAAAATACAATATCAACGCAGAATATTAGCACCAGAATCACTAAACAGATCACAGATATTACAATATGAACATGTTTTAGTGTGCGGATTCCTTTAAATGAACAAAGTTCAAAGAAAAGAACTTTCATTTATTGCATAGGAAGAGTTCTAAGGCTTTCTATTAGGTTATCATTGTGTGGATTTATTTTTATTATTACAGTACAACGTCTTCAGCTTTGGATGCTTTAACATCAAACATGGTCTTGATTCCTAGTTGCACGCATGCACCACTAGTTGGCAGTCGTACACGCTCGTCTGTGATTCATGGTTGTCCTTGCTGCTCTGTCCTCTAGCGAATTGCATTCGTACTGTATCGCCTCAGCCTCCACTCTCTCCCACATGACTATTCTTTTGTGACAGGAGTGTTCATTTCTCTCTCTCTCTCTCTCTCTCTCTGCAGTTTGGTTCCACTGACTGATCTCTCCAGTCTGTCTTCTTGCACGCTGTCTGGCCTTGGCTTTTCAGTAAGCCTCATGCCACCGCAGTGTCAGTGTGTATGAGCTGAATGCTCCTCATGTGGGTCGGATTCAAGTCCATATTAAAGTGTGTTTGTGTCCTCTGTGGAGCTGCTGACAGACACACAGACTCATTATTGAGATGAAGAAATTTTCATTTGTCTCAAGGAAGAATGGAACAGGGTATCCGTTTCCCTAAAACACCCAATACCATCTGACTTTACCCAAGTAGTTCTGTAAAATTAAATTTCCAAAAACAAACTATTAATGATTAACCGCTTGACTGAGCCATGACTGAGCGCTTCACATTGAATAAGCGTGACTCATCATCATCATCACACTCTATTGGTATTGTATTCCGTCTTTCCTTTCATAGAACAAGTAGTAGTTCACCATTTGGTTCACTTAATACCTGCACAAAGAGCTATGAGTTATGAGTGTTGTATTGTGTGTAATATTTAAAAGACCCGTTAATTTATGTGGCTTAACAAGCACATCAGTCAGAGTCGTCCTCAATTCGCTTTTATCTTCTTATTAAAACAAGTTTGGCATTAAAAACTTTCCTCTTTTTTCACTTTCAAATTTTTTATCCAGGAAGCTTTTATTTCTTATGAACAGTCAGAGTTTAGAGACGCTAATTCAAACCTATGCAAACGTCTTATTTTTTTCCGCCCCTGAGCGCACGGGGAATTGAACTCCTGTTCTTCTTTATTAATGTGTGAAACAATAAAGCTCTGACTGAAAAGCGGTTGTTCAAGGGTTTCGTTAGATACCGAAGCGTTTTGGGTCTCCTACAAAGGTTTTACTTGGAACACTGTGAAAGGCGAACCTCCAGTCGTAGGGTTAGACGTCGTTCAAAACTCACCAGCTGAAGATTGAACTTTTTCCTCCTTGTATTTTGTAGTGTGTATGTGAATTTGCCTTTTGTACACTGTATTGATTTTTACCTGTGTGGATCATGCCAGACTAATCCTCTGTGCTCTGCTGTAAATTATGCTGAGATGTCTAGATGTAAACTCTTGAGTTGATAAAAATGACCACTATTGGACGTTGTTTTTGGAATTTAAAATCGAGATACTTGTGACCTAGTTTACTTGACTTTAGAGGTATGAGTTTGTTATAAACCAGCCAATAGTATGTACCACGGTATTTTCTAATCAAATTCCTCCTTACTTCATTCCTTCATTCAGCTTAAGTAAGCGATGTATCCTGGTCAGGGTCGATCTGGAGCTTATCCCAGGAACACTGATTGCAAAGTAGGAAGACAACCTCAATAGGATGCCAGTCCATTGCAGGACACCACACACTTTCACACACCATGAAATCAGATGATTGTTTTCCCCAAAATATCAACAAATTTATGTTTTACTAACTTAACCTACAAACAGAAGTTTACTGAATGAACCAGTACGTGTTCCTCAAAATGGCCTGTCCTCACCTGCATGATACTAAACCCTACCTGCTCCCATGAATATATTTTTTATTGGATCCCATGGAATACCAGTCCCAACTCACACCTTTACTCTTGTAATTTAGGAAAAGATTATTTTGGAAATATGGAAGACGTTGAGTAAGTAAGTTGTAATCTTTCAGTAGATATTTCAAGAATTGGCCGCAGGTGTTTTTATTCTTTCTTTCAGCTGCTCCTGTTTTGGGTTGCCACAGCGGATCACATTTTGATTATTTTGATTCTGACACAAGTTTTATGCCAGATACCCTCCCCATTTTTCAGGCTTGGGGCCAGCCCTGAGAGTGTACTGACTCGTGCAACCCTCCAGTGGATGGGGTTGGTACCACGGCGGCGAGCGCACCGCGTACTAGCCTGTAGTCAACCAGTGGACTGGTTTAAATTTTAACTTGTGTAACTTTAATACTCACGAACATATAGAGTACATCATCTTTAATCTGTAAATTCATTACTATTAAGTGTTAATACGTTCTTTTAAAGTTCCTATATTCCATTGTGTTACAAACTCAAGAGTACTGAGTAATTATTTGGATAAAGGAACAGTAAGAGACACTTTTACTTGATTAGGTATAGCAATTTCGCTGAAATGCCTGACAAGTTCTGTTTACTGAGAAGAAAAGGAAATAATAAAAGACATAATAATTGGCTCGATTATTCAGATCAATACCTCAACCTCATCTATTTCATGTGAAAGTTCAGGCATTGTGTTTCTAAGAGCCTACTTTCTTTTTTGCTGACTTTCCTATCCAGCCAAACGTTTTGAGATTAGAGGCATATTTAATAGGATTGCATTCAGACCCATCAGGACAGCAGTATTCAGTCTGTCCAGAATGGCATCATGACAGAGGTGAGATTAAGGCCAGACTGAGGGAGGAAGAGCTGTGCTCTGCCTTTGGCAAATGAGAGGATATTAATAAAGGCTTGGTGTGTATTGACAGTGGGTTAGTGTGAAGTCAGGAGTTTTGGCTAATGAAGACTTATGTAGCAAGGTGAAGAAAGCATTAGTTCAAATCAAATCTGTCTAAACCCAGCACTAGATAACGTTGATGTAGAATTAGTGAGCAGGTCATAAATTCTGAGCTGGGGGCAGACAGCAATGGCCGTCTGATCCCCTCATACAAAAATTCCTACTTCTTTTCCCTGAATAATACTCTGTAATCTATTGTAAGAGGACAATTTGGATGAGCGAGATGGAATCAATGAAGGAAATCTCCTGTGTGACTGCGTGCAAACATTTCCATGAGCTTTGTCGGTAAATGAATCGTCCTCATTGAACGGTGACATTGTGAAAACTCAGCAAATTTAGACGAGTCCCTCGGAGGGGCTGAAACAGAGGACTGAGATCTTCTGTGGTCTGTCAGTTCACTTTGATGAGGAAAGGATAAGTGAGAGGAGCGTTTCTCGGGGTCTGACATGACCTCCACAATGTTACATGCTGCTTTTTTCTTATTCTGATTTCATGCCTTGTCTATGCTTCTCCAACCTTGTGTCTGACATTCACTCTGTGACACGCATACCTTCACCCACACAGCTCTCTGTCTTTATCATGCTCTCACTCTTTCTTACATTACCATGGAAACTGAAACAATCTCTGCTTTGAAGGTTCTGTGCTGAATGTTGTAAACCCTGCGCCCTTCATACATATATACACTCTGCAAACAAAATATTCACAAACATTCAATTTATTAATTGCAATGTCTGAAAATACAGATGATTTACTTGAAAAGGAAAAAGCATGCACCTACACTACCTCCATCCATCCATTTTCTATAGTGCTTATCCTACCGTGTCACAGGGAACATGGAGCTTAACCCAGGGACACCGTGGATGAGGTGCAAACCCATTGCAGGGCACATTCATACACTATGCATATTTTTGAATTGGGAAGGAAACCACTGCAGTGCTGGGAGAACACAGGCTAGTGGCGGGAATCGAACCCCCAACCCCGGAGGTGTGAGGTGAACGTACTAACCACTAAGACACTGTGTGCCCTACAATACATTTTAACACCAAATGTGTATATGCAAAATTATAGATCACATCACTGGGGTCAATAATCAGGGAATCTCTTAGGTTATTAAAGGATATTACTTTGAATTATTGCTGACTGTCTGTTTTAGAATAATCTATTAGTAATATAAGGCCTGTCAGTTACACCATGCGTACCAGTGAACAACCCTGGTGTGATTCCTGACGCCGGTCTCTTGTTTAAAGTCTCAATGAAATGGCTTGAGAGTCATGATATGATTCTGTATATTGGCATATTTCCATGTTGAAGTGTTTAACACTTTTACACAGTGGAAGGCCATGCACTGAACAGGCCCTGTTTGGTAAAAGCAATCCTCTATCACATAAATGTTAACTTGCACAAAATCCACCCTCTTCAAAGTGAATAAGCTCAAATATTTCCCTTTTCTCACGGGATTAAAAAAAAGGGGGGGGGGACTGGTGTGTGGAAAGATGCACAGTCAAAAAACACCAATGAACCATGTTTGCTGCTAACAAGCTTCTACTGTAGAGCAAGTCAGGCCCTTGTGGGTGGGACAGTCTAAAGAGCATTTAATTGGATGGACACATGACAAGTACTGGAATGATCCATCAAATAACATGGTGCAACACTTAACAGTACTACACAAAGTGCAAATACACAACAGTGTGAGTTGGGTGCTAGACAGTAAATACACAGAACAATGTTGTGCAGGAAAACTGTTATACAATGGATTATCACCAGACAGTTTGCTCACATTACACTGGCAGTAATATTTCAGGCTGATTATAAAACATGACCCATGAAGCAGTGAATGGTCTCACACCACAACACCTTGTGATCTGCCTGCTTCAATCAAAAGGTGCATGATCTTTATCAGTACCTAGAATAATGTAGAATACAGCAGGGGAAGAGTTTATTCCTTCAAAGCCCCTTATTCTATAGAATAGATTTCAGTTAGTATTTAGGCACTCACACAGTTTCAATCTTTACGTCTAGGTTGAAAGCCTATTTGTGTAGTCATACATTTTGTTAAACTGCTTTCCACTTAGGTAAAGGTGCGGAATGGGGTAACTCGGTGGATAAGATGTTGGACTACTGATCAGATGGTTGTAGGCTCAAATCCTAGCACCGCCAAGCTACCACTGCTGAGCAATGACACTTAACCCTCAACTGCTCAGTAGTATAAACAGGATAAATGTAAGTTAAGGTTAAGATAAGGTTGTCTTCCAACTGCCTTAAATGTAAACGTAGATCGGGGGATTCATAGTCGGCATAGAGATTTTTGGTAAAATAGGATGTTTAGATACTGTCATTCACCACTTTCATGCAAATGCACAGGTGTGTTGAAGGTGTAGTAGTGCAAATGCTTTATATCACAGGGTTCTCCCATACCTGTGTTCATCCACACTTCCGTATGCAAATTCAAAAACATCTTCTTTGGTATGCAATTTACTCGTCATTAAAAAAGACAGCTATTTCAGTACATTGAAATAGTTTTTATTCTGTTTTTATTTAATTTTATGACATTTTTATTCTGTTTTATTTGCAAAAAAACGTATCAAACCACACTACAGTGAACAGCCATATACAGGCTACAAATAAATATTCCAGATTTAGTGCTTTTTAGGCTATGCTGTTAATGATGAAAGTAAATAAATTGGTGTAACATATCGGTATATTGTCATATAGAGATCATATAGCACAGAAGCTCCTTATGATAGATGAAGGATGCAATGTCAGAAGCATCTAAGAAGTTTTTCCACCATGTCCAAGTCTGGCATCTGTAACATTCCTTTCATACCTCTAGTAAGCAGTCTGCAGACAGATTTTATTGTCCAGTTTTGGATTTTGGCACTGTTATGCTTTGCAGGACACCTGCTATATCGCCAGCATGCTGACCATCAGTTCCACTCAGAGTTGAACAGAAGGAAGCTGATAGCCCATAAAATGAACAGGTTCCTGCTGTGACAACCCGCTAGGATCTGAGATGCAGATCAGATAACAATGGTAAGGTTGAGGAACAAGAGCAGGCTGACCTTCAAAATTGACAGTATGAGAGAAATGCTAAACCATTTGAAAAGAGAATGACTCAACTAGCGATGCCTTGAGGTGTAGGAAATGAAGGAGGTGTGTCTCCTCCTCGGGGTCTGAAAGTGACGGTCAACAGCTGCCCACAGATCATATGAGAAGTGAGACAGAGGCTAGTTTTATTATCCTCTTACCTCTGTTTCCGTCCTTTTTAACCTTTGAAGTTCTGATATGTCTGTGAAAACTAGTGTTCCTATCTCACGGATCTGGTCTAATTGGATTCCAGCTCCATGAAAGTGTGAGGAAGGAGATGTCACAGGGTGCATTTGAGTTGCTGCAACTGTTTTCAGATCTATTCTTGTAAGGTCACAAAAGACACACCACTGTGCAACTACAGAATGATGTGACCCTTAGAGCTGTCACACCGAGATCTATTTGAATACCTTTTCAGCAGTTGTGTCACACATGGTGAAGTATGATCACTCTGTGATGAAAGGATCTAATCGGGACTCCTAAAAACGGTCTTTAAAAGCTTGTTTGGAACTCCTTCATGTCTCTGTCTCCACACTGAAGGTGATCATGGCTGTCTATGCTTTCCCCAGCATCTGGTCTTTATCTCCATTATCTGTATCCACATAGTATACAGTACATACGCATTTATTCCACAGCGGTTGCACTTTCCAAATGGTATTGCCCCATGCCAAGCTGAAACTATTTTATAAGCTATTCCTATCAATCACGGGCCCATGTTTTATTTGCATGGGAGGTACAGATCTTTTTTTCCCACATAGCTCCTGGGTTATTTGCCTGAGCTGAGTGGACGTTTATAGGAGCTGAGAAAGTCTAGTTCTCTTAGCGATGATCCGTTTCAGAACAGTGTCATCCCTTATGTTACTTGTTTTCCGTGATGAGCGCATTGAAAATGCCATTTTGTGTGCATGACCTGAGAAACATTACCCTTTAATAGCATGGCAAGGAGCGCAACAGGATGACTGAGTGTTACTCAATCTGTATATAAAGTTTACACATACTGTAAATGCACAAAACAATGTTTTCTATATATACAAAATATAACGGACTAACTGTCCGTCGTAATGTAGTGATCTTGTATCTGAGTCTTTAGTGTGCATGCCTGTTCTTGGGCTTAACTCTGTCACCTTCAAGTATTGTCATGGCCACGACAAGGCTGACAAACCGTAAATCCTATTTAACAACTGAGACTGATAAATTCCTGGCCTTCAGTCTGTGACTCTCCGTAATTCTGTGTGTTATGTTTCAGCTCGTCATGTCTCAGTTACCTGTATGTGGTTTACTTGAAATGTGTAAACCTGTTGCCAATGATGCATTCAGCTGAAGGCTTTATGGATTCACCACATTCTGCTCTGCTGCTTTATCTCCTCCATCCTGCTTCGAATGAGTAATAACCTTGGATGGGATTATGTGTAAAAAGTCTCCCTATCAAGCAAATATTTGTGTTTGTCAACAGTGCAGTCCCTCATAATTATCTTGGACCCTGTGTGAATATTCACAGAGATACAGCTCCTACTGTGAAGTCAGTCATTGGAAAATAATAGCTTTAAATACCAGCAACTTTCTTGTTGCTTTCTCAGAAGTACAAAGCTGTGCTGAGATTTCCTGTTATAGCCTGCATCTGTTGTATTGTTTGTCTCTCTCTCTCTCTCTCTCTCTCTCTCTCTCTCTCTCTCTCTCTCTCTCTCTCTCGTGTATGTGTTCATTCCATTTCAGGTATTCCATGAATCCAGTCCCTTTTTGCTACTGTGTTCCAGTTCACAAGATATAATTGTGTGGCTGCATATTGTACCTGGAGCTTGATGCTCATTAGCTCGTTTTGCTGAGTGGTAACAGTCAGATTGTGAAATTGTTTGGACTTGCATATATTCTCTTCTACTTTATTTGACTTTGAATATAGTGAATCACTGGATGTATGATATGACTGCTATTTTGTTTGGGGATTGGGTTTATGCATGGTTTGCATAGTAATGGAGAAAGGGACATCTGTTTGTTTGTTTGTTAGTTAGTATATTTATTTATTTTTTTAGGCAATTAGCTAGTGATTTTGTTTGTTGTTTTGGCCTAGGTTATACCTGAATTGATCAAAACCCAGTTGTATTTGTTAACCACTACTGGTGTATAATATATGTTTCTTTTTCCTATAGCATCAGTCATAAATCTCACTCAACCATCCATCCATTTTCTGTACTGCTTAACCTACACAAGGTCGCGGGGAGTCTGCAGCCTACTCACCCAACCAGTAAAAGCTTTTTTCCCTTCCTTTTACCATACAGTTATGGCCTAATCTTAGACAGCTATTATACATGACTCCTTGTCATTGCCTTCTATAGATCACTGCTAAAATGAGCGTGCTGCAAATTTGTCACTGTCAATGTCATTTTGTTTTCAGACCGTGCAGCTTAAAGTTCTTCACACAGTCTGTTTTAGCTGCATGAGACTTGGCCGGATGATCGGAGGCCAGATTGTGGTGTGCAGTTTGAACAATGTAAGAGCGGGGTGCCATAGGCAGGCCTTGGGTATGGAAAGGCCAATGTTATTGTAACTTTTCATTATGATGCGATAATTAGACAGCAGCTCAGGACTGTGAGATGGAAAAATGATCTCAGGCCTCCCCCCTCCCCCCCACTGCTGCTGGCTACAACATGAAACAAGCAGTGAAAATGATGGCATTGCAGACCTGGCACAGCATCACCCTGTGTGTGCTGACATCTGTGGGTTAATGCCTGTTATCCGCTGAAGGGATTTTTAAATCTACAACATTTGTTTTGGTTATAATTTTATTAACAGATTATGTTAATTTATTGTATTACTTTTGTATTGGACAACTAGCCCTGGTTCCTACATAGATGACCCAGACTAGCTTTAAACACAATCAAATTAAGACAAAAATTCTGCATGTGAACCGTCTAGCCATTGTTTCATTTTTAAAATACAATGTGCGAACATACAAACCTCCACAAAAAGTCCTTTTTAATGACTTAAAATCTGTGAATGAAGTTTCCTACCAGCACTTTCCACACTGACTGATCGCTGCAACCATGGCAGTGCAACAGAAGCCACAAAACAGCTTCTCAATTTTACCCAGCATTTTGAAATGAGACAGGAATGGAAAGCTTTTTATATAGCATGTTTGTTTATAATCATCTCCCTTGGCCTGCTTGCACTGGCTTGCTCATGCTGCCTCTTTGTTCTGGCTTTGTGGCCATAATGATTTGTGACTGAACAGCAAATCTATAGCGCTGGACAACCCGATGACCAGTCATTTTCTCTGGCATGTGATGCTTTTTATTTGTCCTTATCTGATATGGATTCCTGTGGTGCTTTTTCATAATTTACTCTAGCTTTCCTCTTTGGGGGTGATGGCGTTTTGCATGTGAAATATGGCTTAACTGAACGGAAATGGCTTGTGGGAGTGTAAAAGCTGCTCTATCAAATCTACCTGCACCTGCGTACACACACACACACACACACACACACACACACACACACACACATCAAGGAAGGAGTTTGCTTGCAATTATTTTAACAAATGGTCGGTTGAATTGAAAACAGATTGAAAACAGCAAAAAAAAATTGCTCTGAAGATTCTAGGTCAATTTACTGTACCTCAAATCTGGTCTGTCTTTTAAGGAAATCTAATATAACTCGTGCAGAAACCAGCTCAGTGACATCATGACATGGAACACTTGAACCTTTGACACAAAAATAACAGACACAATATAATTGTTTAAGAAGCAGTAGTTACACACACCCAGACAAAGTGCAAAGTCCTGGCTGGGCCAGACAAGAGCAATTTACTCCATCTGTGAGCCACTTTTCAACCTGGTCTGTCATGGACGTGTGGAGAACAGCAGCAGGGCTTCATCAGCCGTCTTATTCCTGGAACTGTGCTGATGTCAACTATTCTGTCTTCCTTTTCATAGAGTACAGTGTATTCTCATGTCTCTCTGTGTTTTTCACTGCCGTCTTACAGCTTCTCTCTCTCTCTCTCTCTCTCTCTCTCTCTCTCTCTCTCTCTCTCTCACACACACATAAATAAATTCTGTGAAGTGAATGCTTTTGAAAATAATGAAATAAATATTTGAAAGCATTTATTACAAAGATCAGTTCACAGAATCACATCTGTTTTCCACCCGTTTTGCCCTTTAAACTGCAGCAGTTCTCAGTACAGTTATGCAGTATTATAAATAAAGTCGGCCGATTGATTGTTTTAAAAGAAAATGGAAAAGGAGTAAGCGGTTGAAGATGGATGGAAAACTTTCCATAGGTCTTCTGCAGACATCGTCTCTGATTTGCTTCTGTCTCTGAAGGTCTCAACTTCCATGTTAATTATTATTAATATTTTTTGGCATGCATGTTCTTAACAACTTACAAATGTAAAAATAGTTTTTGGAAATTTGATATTTACAAATCCAAAATTAAAATTTTTTTTTTACTGACACTAATAAAGGAGAGAAATAGTAAATGATTGTAAATAAATTGTCATTTATTGTGTGTGTGTGTGTGTGTGTGTGTGTGTGTGTGTGTGTGAGAGAGAGAGAGACGTTTAGTGCATCGCATACATTAGGACACTGGTTGTTAATCTTATGCCTTGTGCTCTATTATTGTCCAATTTTCTGTTCTTTCCATTCTTATTTAAATATATGATCATCAGCATATGATGAATTAGTGTAGTTAAATCAGGACAATCATATAGTAATTGAAGTAGCACTTCCTGCATTTTAGGCCTTTCCATTTTGGAAAAATGTATGCCAAGTCACAATACTCTGACATTACATGTTAAAGAAGTGACACGGTTTTCTGCCAGTGACCTCTAAATGAGAAAAAGAAGGTAATAAGAAAGCATTATTTACCCTCCCTGTGGGAATGGTAGCTTATTTATTTATTTATTTTAAAATATATATTTTCCAAAAGTATCTTATATATTTTTGAATATGTATATTTGAATTCATTAAAATATAAAAAAATAAATGCTATACACTAGCTTAAATGTTCAACTAACCTGCATTCACTTGCCTAATACTAATATAGCCTACACATTCTTTGTGGAAAAGTGCAATCATTTTCCCTTATCTCCATTCATTCAAGCAGTTCTTCCTGTTTTCCTCTGAAGCATCCTGCTTACCCTGAGCAGACCTTGAAGAGTTCTTTGTGAGGTTGCTCTCTGTACACTCGGCTCCCCCTGGGCGTAATGACCCAATTTGCACTGTCCACCACAGCCGAATCAGCTTTTCTTCTCGCTCAGGTTTGGGAAGGAAAAACAACAGAGTGCCAGGCTCACCCTGGAAAATCTGATCGCTGCCAAAACAGCACAGACTTGGCCACATACAGGAGCACCTTTGTGAGAACTTCTATTTTTTTTTTTTTAAATGCACCTGGATGGAAAGAATGTGAAAGATGAAGGGAGACACACAAATGCAACGTGGGTGCAGTCATTAGTGCCGCCCTGAGGGCTTGTGCACTGCCAGGTCAGTCCTCCCCCAACACACAGAGGCTATGGTGAGAAATTAAAACATTGTGGCCTGTAGTCTATTATCTTTTAAGGGTCAGATCCTAATCATTACTTTTGTCATTTACATAAAAGTCAGAATTTGTCCGAGTTAAAATAATGCTGTTATTTACTATGTTATCATAGTAAACACGCCATTGCTATTTGATCATACTGTATAATGTGGTTGGACATCTCGAAGCTAATCTGTCACTGAACATTTATAGCAGAGGTCTGTTAGCCACCAGAAGACTTTAGTGACGAACCAAAATCAGCATAAATGCCTCAGGTAATTTCCTTGTGGTCTCATTGAGGCGGTATTTTATGATTTCGGCCAACAAATGTGGTTCTCATTATGAAACGAAAAACAAACTGAGAAACCATATGTCAAAATAAGCAAGAGTTTGCTCGTTTAAATAGCTCTGACACTTCAGAGAACAGACGATGGAAAGCCTAATTGAGATAAGCTCCACCACAGCTTTTAGAGAATATTAGGCTTATTATTCTGTAGGGAGATGTACTGATAGACTTACCTATGACAGCTTAAACAGCCAGAGTTAAAGAATGTCTTTAGCATACTTTGATCTGGTGTGTCTTGGCCTATTGTAATGTTTAAAGGATTTTTGAGGTTTTTGCTGCTAAATCTATTGAAGGCGCAATACAGATTTGGCATCGCCCAAACAACATTTGGGACTGGTTGTAAAGAATTTTTCATTTAAGTGTATTTGAGAAGCCATCTGCTTAGAATCATTTTTAAATTTATGAGTTTAATTTCATTCTGGCGGTGACATGGTGCCAATCTGAGGCATCTATAAAGCGAAATGTCCAGTGTCGTCTGGCTGGATTTAAATAAACACTGCTATGTAAGTATTATCGGTCACCAGATCATGTAAACACATTCTGAACAATATCTTAAATGAATCCCACAAAGTCTAAAATATTCTCTTCTCAATTATGAGATGGAAAATTGCTGGTCAATTAAAAAAAAAAATTTAAAATAAATAAAAAATGTTCTATTTATCTATGTATGTCAATGTTGAAAGTTAACTTTTTGTTCATGTATTTTGTTTTTCGTATATTAGCAGGTGGGAAATGTTTTGAAATAATCCGATAAACATGAATAGTGATCACAATCTTTGAAGTCATGGACAACCTCTGAATAATATATAAATAATTAAAGTGTGTGTTTTCAACCTCTTGATGTATTTAGTTACTTTAAACTACAAGTAAATCATGCGGCACACTGAATCCATTTAAACTTTCATCATATCTCATAGGCTATCTAAAGTGGACACTCGCTTACAGCCTGTAGCCAGACCCCAGGAGACCCTCTGTGTTTATAGAGCTTGTTAACGTATGGCTTGTTACTGCTCACCGGCTCTCAGTCTCAACTGCGCATACAGAAGACCCACTGCTCCTGTTCTCCTTCCTCAAACTCTTTATAACCTTCCTCTCTCTCTCTCTCTCTCTCTGCGCAAATCTCAATCCGAATTTAAAACCCAATCCACAGGATTGTATTTAATCTATTGCATCAGTATTCAAGCTTAAATCTGTCCTCACACAACACCTCATTATCAAAAAGGTGAAAAAGTACCACAAGGAAATAATTGGCTGCTCAACAAATAAACAGGGTGCGTGAAGCTACAAAGCCCGTAAACTATATTGACTGGAGTAAATAGCGTTTTGCTTTTCTGCTCCTTGTGATAAAGTATATGGATTTGCAATTTCCACGGCCACAGACAAACCCAATGAAGCTCATAATAAACTGTGCAGGTTAACAAAGGGGATATTTTCACCTAGCTGGCAATAACTATAAATTTCAGGACTATCGAATAATGAGACGTGTCTTTGGCTGATGTTTTGAATTTGTATTTGTTTTCTGGCTGTATTTTACATGTATATTATGCTTAACTCTATTGCTAATCGATATGCGCATATTGAAAACATAAATCATTGGGATAACTTTAAGCTCACTATATATGTCTCTGCTCTGAACGTAAGAGAAATTCCATTATCTTTTTCAATACATGCCTGTGTGTGTGTGTGTGTGTATGTGTGTGTGTGTGTGTGTGTGTGTGTGTGTGTGTCTATATGAGTGAGATAGAGTGTGAAAATTTGTCTTGTTTTGACAATTATCTCATCATGGACTTCACAACATAGGAAATGAGAGCCATCATGGTTTTGTCATCTATCTCTAACGATGAGCTGTCCAGGAGTGTGTCTATGTGTTTGTGTTTTATCTTCACAGCTGCAGCAGGTTCTTAGATGTCCAGTGTTTCAGGGAGGAGGAGGAGGAGGAGGAGGAGGAAATGGTGATGCCAAAATTACACACAAACAGAAACAAGGGATAGAGGAAACAGAAAAGGGTCAGAGAGGTGAGGATGGCCAGGCGTGCTGGAATGCCTCTGGCCTGAGAGACTTGTGTTCTTGAAGAGGCCAGCAGCAGGTATTTGTCCTGGCAGAGCAGGCAGTAACCAAGTGACTGTTCTCCATACTGCTGTGGGTCAGGTAAGGCTTGCTCTCTCCTGTAGTTCTGCTGATAAGAATGGACTAACCTGACAGGACGGGCGTAAAACATAGGTGGTGAGAAAAACAAGCAATGCCCAACACCGGCATGCTGCAGCTACTCCAGTCCAAACCTGAACGCCAGGCTTAAATAAAAAATGCACCCACATCTTCTGTCAAGAGCAGTTTTTTATGTTTTAGTGACATGTTCACTGAATCATGCTCGCTTGCTTCTCATTATTATTTCACCTTTCTCAGTAATCCTAACATATGGATGAAAATTAATATATTAAAATGGTTACATTTTAGAGGGAGTAATGTCATGATAATGCTATAATAACGAGATGTTCTAATGTAATTGCATAATTGTAGTAATAATAATAATAATAATAATAGCAATATAATAGTGTATCTCTCTCTCTCTCTCTCTCTCTCTCTCTCTATCTATCTATCTATCTATCTATATAC
>JAFFST010049093.1:9967-29367 GCA_022414735.1 Noturus placidus | reverse complement strand
CACATCAGCATCCTACTTCATGTCTATCCTTGATTAATAATAATAATAATAATAATAATAATAATAATAATAATAATAATAATAATAATAATAACAGTAATGAGAACTGAGGACACACTCACATTAAGCGCTGAAACTTGAGATGAATCAGGTGTTGCTGTGTTCCAGCAGTGTGTAGAGTAAATCAGTTTCCTGACTGCTCTGGCAGGTTTCTACCACTAGGAGGCAATATGTAGACTTTCAATTTACAGGATAAAAGTACTATAGAAGGGATTGTGGGATTTGTTGTGTGTTTAACTACAATTTGCAGGTATGTTTCATTGACAGATTCCACAGCTGTATATGTCTTCTCAATGATTTTTATCCTGCATCAGCTTTGTGCTTTATACTGCATATGAAGCAGTATATTTACTTCTACAGACAGAGAATTTAAAAAATCTGTTTTAGGAACACTAGAAAGTGTGATATCTTTTAAGCTTATCTTTGTTTTGTTCCTTTATTTGCCTCTCACATTTTATGCTCCTTTTGTGCTATCAGAAAGGATTCTGAGCAGAAGCCCTAAACATCTGAGCAGAACCTTTACATATACAACGAATCATCAGAGCTTTTAGTACTTTGGTTGAATCTTTCAGATTCTTTTTCTTTTTTTTCATTCTTTTGAAGAATGAAGTCTATGGATAGGCATTGTGACAGGAAAAGTGATATAATAAGAAAAAAGTTAATGTAGTAGTGCAGGTGTTAAATAGTAGTAAATATACAGTATGTATAAAGAGTATAGAATATTTTGTGCTGAAATGTAACATATTATAATATAGAAATATTTCTCGGACATGTTCTATTAATATGCATTAACACACTCTTTTAAACTTTTTATTTTTTAAAAAAAAATTATATATTATTATTATTATTATTATTATTATTATTATTATTATTATTATTATTATTATTATTGGGAATAGTATAGCATTGGTTTTCCTTTTATCCTGTTTCAAAAGTTATAATAGTTTGTTTTGTTTATTAATCTTTTTCTTTCTTTAAAAAAAAAAAAAATTAAAATATTTTGGGTATGTTGGTACAGTGCCCAGTGACCTGGACATCAGGATGCATGGCATCATGGACTCGATATTAAACAGATATCAACAGATATTAAATATCAAACCTGACTGCCTCTGCCAGAAAGATTGGTTGGATCTTCCAGCAGGACAACAATCTGTTATCTTCGCAACGGGAGGTACAGTAGCACAAAGTATTGACTAAAAGGGTGCCAATAATTGTTGCACACCTATATTTAACAAAGATTAGTTTTTGATAAACCTGTGTTTTGTTTGCAATTGTTTAATATCCATGAGAGCAGAGTATTTTTGTGATTTTTTTAAACAAAAGTTTAAACAATAAAGACATTTTTTTTTACCGTCTTTTTTGCTCATTTTTACCAAAAGTGCCAATATTAGTACAGGGTACTGTATATGATGATGATGATGATTATTAGTAATAACTGGATAGAATTATTATATAGCATTTAATTTATTTTAATAGTTTGTTTTCTAATACTTTTAATAAATGTCTTGAAATGATTTTCTCTTTGAACTGAAATATCTCGGTCCTATTTGGGATAATGCAGCTGAAACTGACACATGTTCAAAATCTTAAACCACCCCTGTGCCTGCATTTTTTTTCTGACAGCAATAATTTTGAAATGATTTCACCCAAAACCTCCTTTTACCCCCCCAAAACTGTATAAATCCTAATTCTCACGAGAAACCATGAAAAATACTCTGCTCCATAACTTGAAATGTTTGCCTTGAAGGAGGCCAAAATTAAATAGCATTTAGCAAAATTCCTTCAGTGTTTGAATCACTCTTTGGTGTAACTGTTCTTTTTCGCAGACAATTAAAACTCAGCTAAATAATGTGGACTCGACATTCCTCTGGCTTCCTTTGTGCCCCACTGTCTGTGTTTGCAAATTCCCTTTTTTTTTTTTTAGAGAAAACCAAAATAGCCTGACATTTTCCTTCAGTTTAACTTCTAAAGCAAATCTCTCTCTGCATCTCTCTCTCTGTATCTCTCGCCCTCTCCCTCAACCACCCCCCCCCCCCTGTATCCCTCACCCACCACCCCCCTCTCTCTGTCTTGTGCTTGGTGTGGGGCAGATTTATTTGTCTTTATGTTCTGTCCACGGCACGTCCTTGTTTACGTAGAGACGTCCAATATTTTGAACAAGTTCCCACTCTTAAAACACATTCTTCTTCATACCATTATTAGTTTTTTGTGTTGTGTCTGTAAATCAAGTCATGTGGTATTAGAAATGCATGGAACCAATGATGACTAATAACATGTGCTATTGACATACTGTACAATTGCCTAAACTCTAAACTCTAAGTCATATTAAATAGTGTCAGAACTCTTATGGATGAAAATATCATGTGGAGATATCAATACAGTACTGCCGAGTGCACTCCAGAGGGATGCTTTCTATACTCTCACTGTGATGGCTGCATGAGAGAGCTGGGCTTTTACACACTCTCCCTGCACAAAGGTCACCGACCATTTATTAGGGCTCTCGTCCATTTAGTCCTAAGCATGAGATCTGGGCACATTCAGGCAAAAGCTGTACATTAGTGGAGACATCAGTCACCACTTACACTCACTTAACACATAGTGCAGGGAGGATTTGGTCGTGCCCTCTGTACGAAGTGTTATGACAGAAGTGGAAGTGAAAAAATTTTTGCATTGGCACTGTATTGCTATAATGGGCTCGCACAGGAAATTGAGAGGAGGAAACAAATGTTCAAAGGCTCTCCTTGTAGAAATGTGTCTTAATTTATAAACATATAAGAATGGTTAAAAAAAAAAAAAAACAACCAAAGGGTGATCCAGAAGCATGATATCGATTTCTCTTTGAGGATGAATAACACCGGTTATAACATAGTGTGACAAGAGAAGAGAAAGAAAGTAGATTTTTACACTGGTTCATCCTCTAAGACCTTGTAGATTAAGTTGACCTCTGTTTCTAGCTGTAAAATAGCTTTAGAGCGAACTCTGATCTGCTCACCTTGTCTACGTGTGATCGAGGCAGTCAGAAGTAAAGCCGTTCTTGGCTCTACATGCTGTGAGGAGATCTACAAAATAAGCATAATTAGTCCGAGATTCCACACAGGCTTTTCTCTTTTGTTTGTATGACTGTGTTTATTGTATTTACTGTTTAAATTGATCAAATTGTGGAAACATGCGATGAGGCCAACAGCTGTGAGTGGATTTCTGAAAAAAAAAAATTGGTATTGTAGAAAGCAAGATTTATTGTATTCGGAACGTATGCGGTTATTGTCCTGCAAGAGCTTGTTGAAAATACTTGTATTATAAACAGATGCAAGAAGCCCAAGCAAGCACGCAAGATAGATATTTACTTCAAAAGCACTTTTTTTTTAACAAACACAACCACCAGACAAAAAAGATTAACGTCAGAAATGTTCTGTTGCTGCGCTTAAACTTTTCAGCGAAGTATAAATATTGCCGGTCAGCTACTTAAAAAAAAATAAAAAAAACACATGAAAAAAAATCTAGACAGTAATTGGTCTGCTTAAAACTTTTCCATTTTTATTACCCGTACCAAAACTTTCCTACCTGAAGGAAACTAACTATACAAATGTTTGGATACAGGTCTGCATGCTGTTTATGCTACTTTCCTGTCATGTAAAAGAGAAAAAAAAAGTCAGTTTGAGAAATGAAGGTGGCTATTATTCGTTTCGAGCGCTTTGACAAGCAGTGCTTTGACATGAAGTTTTTACGGGAAGCTGTTAGTGATGTGTTTCTTTTGTGTTATCCTGTTCCTGACTATTAGCTTTTACCTCGCAGGGTGAACACAGGAGCTACAAGAGATTGAGTGCGATGTCCAAATAGACTGTAAATCACAGGCAGTCATGTGGAGCTGCAGCTAACAGCTAACTGAGAAGAAATAGTTAAGAGGAAACAGCAGAAGTTGGATGGATTTCATACACTTTCATTTTCATGCCATTCATTTTTCCTCCTACTAGCATTATTTAATGAGGTGATATTTTTCATAGTCACAAAATAGTTCATTATAATTCTGCATCATGAATCTCGCTGTGCTGTGAATTATGGTTTTAGTCACTGATCATTAAACTGAATGCACTGTCTACAAAGCAGTTAAAAAACAATTAAGCTATCACACCCCAGATCATTAGAAACCTGAGAAACTTAAATATCAGTTTTGCTTCTTTGTTGGAATCGGTTTCATTTGATATAATGTTCAGGTCATCTTTCAAATACAACATTTGGACCTGCTACGAGAACATAACGTAATCCATCCATCCATCTATCCATCTTACACAGGGTTGTGGGGAGCTTGGAGTCTGACCGAGGGGACTCGGGGCACAAGGTTGGTGACGAACACCATGGACAGCCTGCCAACACCTCACCGGCAAGAACATAACATAATCTGTTGTCAAATTGTTGGGGGGAAAACCATGGATGCCTGCATGAAAGTGTGTTCTGTTAGGAACGAGCTAGATAATGATGTACTTACTTTTTCAAAACAGCAAACTGTATAGCATTATCCACCTTATTTTGCAACACAAAAATCAGTAATAGCTTCTTTGGATCAAGATGTTTGGTTTAATTTATAGGCACTTGCTTGTAAATCTAGTAAAGTAACAAAAGTACTCTGAGTTATTGCTGTTATCTGTTATGATGACGCTATTTAATATATATATATATATAGACCTGTGAGAGGGAAGACATAACCAGCTAACTCTTGTCTGCAGTCACTCAGGTTTCCTTAATAGAAACCTAGCAAAAACTCCATCCACCCATTTTCTGTACCGCTTCTCCTACACTGGGTCGCAGGGGGGCCTGGTCTCTATCCCAGGGAACTCTGGGAACAGGGTGAAGTTTATGGTCAAAACACAACCGCTCAAAGAAAACTTATTGTTTGTTCAAGTTATTGAGGTAAACCCTAACTGCACACACAATATCAGTTTCCATGCCTAATTTTGTGTATGTGTACCATATACCACATCCTCAAATCTGTAAAATGGAGAGAGGATTGAAACAATGAATTTAAATTTGCCCAGCTCACTGCAATTTTTATTTCCAAATTAATTGCAGTTGTACGGACAAGCAGAAGACGAGGTCAAAAAACGAAGCAGTTGCTCACCTGATAGGGCTCCAGGTAACTGCTCTTATGTGAAGAAGAGAGAGAGAGATGATGCAGCAGGGCGTTCTGGGAGGTAGTGGTGGAGAGACACTTCACCAAAAGTCTCTGGCTGTAACATTTTAGAATGTCACGGCCCACATTTGAGATGCTGTGTCAGTTAATTGGTCCTGATGTTTTTCCCATCGCATGTAGCCACCGAGCACAGGGTATTAGGGGAAACTTTCAAGGTTAGCAATAACGAATTTGTATAGATGTGTATATGCTGTGTGCGTAAGTATTAAAGAATTAATGCGGCGCTATATAAGGCTGCCGAATGTAATTCTTTGTGCCATAAGTTTACGGTGCGCTGGGTGGCACGCACAATCCTATTCCCTATCCCTATTCTTCCACCAATGGATGGCTACCATGATCATATTAATCATAAAGGGTGGCCATCTATTGTTCTCCAGGCTCTTGTCGATGACAGGTGCATGATATGAGATATTTGTGTTGGCACGTCTGGAAGTGCCAATATGCATCTGTGCTCGCAACATCATATCTGTACAGGTAAGCCAAACCTGGTTAAGACCATTCAGGGCGGCTCATTTAGATCATTTAGGGCGGCTGTGGCTCAGTCGGTAGAGCGGGTTGTCCACTAATCCACCAACCGTGGGGTTGGCGGTTCGAATCCCGGCCCGGGTGATCCCATGCCGAAGTGTCCTTGGGCAAGACACTGAACCCTAAGTTGCCCCCAATGGCAAGCTAGCACCTTGCATGGCAGCTCTGCTACCATTGGTGTGTGAATGTGTCTCATTAGTAAGTCGCTTGTAAATGTAAAAAGTATAATTCTGTAAAGCTGCTTTGAGACAATGACCATTGTAAAAAAGCGCTATACAAATTGATAAATTAAATTATTATTATTATTCAACAACTGGATTACATTACCACTATGAGTAATGCTACACACAGGTGAAATGATTAGTACAAGCTAAAGATTATGTTAGACATTCCCATTACCTTTTTGAAAGTTAACAATAACCTAGCATTACTGTTATTCCTAGCATTACAGCTATATGTAATACAGAGAATGGGTTAATGTTAAGTACATTTAGCAGATGATTTGGACAAGGTAAGCTGTAGTATATAGCATTAGAAGGATGTGTTAGAGCTGTGTTTCTTCATGTATTTGGTGAATGTTAATGCTGAGTAACAGGTGCTGGTAACAGGCTATCAGAACTTAGCTAGCTCAGTAATGTCAAGTTCTTCACAAGTTTAATGTGACAATAAGAAAGATTGGGGTTACAGTAGGTTGTAATGTTTTCCACTGTCTATGTAATGCTGGTTGATTTAATTGGGCTGTGCAAAAAAAATAAAATAAAATGGTGTTGAGGTGCTAAAGGCTGGAAAACGAATATTATCTAGTTAGCTAGATTTTCCCGGTGAGTCTACAGCACTATTTTGTTCATTAGGAGAGTGAAGGTCATATTTCTAAAATTACACAATTTGGGATTCTGTAATGCAATATTAGTAGAATAGTAGAATTTTATCACACAACAAACTGCATTTTAGGATAATTTTAAGGTAAAAAAGTATAAACAACACGTGTTATTTTTGTGTTATTTTTAACACATCTTTGTGTGGAAAACATACGTGTACAAATATAATTAATAATAATAATAATTTATCAATTTGTATAGCGCTTTTTACATTGGTACATTGTCTCAAAGCAGCTTTACAGAAATATCATTTTTACATTTACAAGCGACTTACTAATGAGAGCACATTCACACACCAATGGTAGCTGAGCTGCCATGCAAGGTGCTAGCTTGCCATTGGGGGCAACTTAGGGTTCAGTGTCTTGCCCAAGGACACTTCGGCATGGGATCACCCGGGCCGGGATTCGAACCGCCAACCCCACGGTTGGTGGATTAGTGGACAACCCGCTCTACCGACTGAGCCACAGCCGCCCATAAAATATTATATTATAGTATTTATGCATTACTTTTTATAAAAGGATGCGCTAACAAACAGTAAAGTGAAGGAAGTTACTGTCGGTGACTCTGCTAAAGCTAGCGGCGTCACGTTACGTGCGTATGATGTCATGCACCGTCGATTAGGAAGCAGCTTATACTTCTGGTTAGTAAAAAACCTGCTAGTCTGCTAGTTTTGAGATGATACACAGTGCATAGTGTAAGTGTACAGTACTTCATTTGGGACACAACTTTAGTATTTACTCTCCGAAGTGTGTTTTCGGAACAAAAGTAACGTAATGAGTAAACGCACCCCGTGCCGTTTCAGATCAACTAATCCATAATGAGATTCGTTGACAACGATTTTCATTGATTTTATCAAATAGTTGTTGCAGCTCTAGTAGCTATTAATGTTAAATATGAGATGTTAAGTGACATTGTTGATAGATGCTGTCATGAATATAAACTAGTCAGCTGAATTAACCAGAAATGGCTAACCAGATGTCTTGCGCAAAAACAGACCGAGTCCAATAGAACACTGAAAATAAGGTGGATAGATTTAACCAACTAATGTGTCTATCTTGATTGATCTAAAGTAAATACTACTATGAATTTATTTAAATTAGCAAAGTGATGTTTTATTTACTGTTGATGATGTGAGCAGCCATGTTGATTATCCATGTTGACGTCATATACTAACTTTGTGGTTGAGGTGACTTTCCAGACTTTCCGAGTAGGAATTCTAAGTTGAGGGGGCATTTTTTAAGTTGGAAATTCTTTGGCCCAGGTTATGTGTGATCTGGAGCAAATCCTGTGAACTCTGGGTGTGGGGCAGGAAAACACCCTGTATGGGAGGCCAGTCCACTGCAGGACACAATTCACACTCCCAACCGCACATTTACTGATTCACACCTCGTGGCGATTTACATCTATCGACACGTTTTTGCAATGTGGATTGAAACAGGGATCCTGTGGCTGTGGGATCGGCAATACTACTGACTGTACCACTATGCCATCCAAGACAATGTTTGTGAATCGTAAAAGCCACATAATAAAAGATAAGTTAGGCACAGCGTAAAAATTTGTACTAAATGCCATAGACATGGACACCGTGTCTCTATGCCCCAGCGTCTCTAAGCCACGAAAAAGCTATTTAGAATCCAACTGGACCATAACAATTGGCTCCTGTAGAAAAAAAATTGGATGGCTGTTATGTAGATCCTTGTTTATCTGGTTTGGTGTGATCTCTGGGGCGAAATTGGGCACGGATGTGGTCTTAGTGGTGAAGATCAGCCTCAGATTGAGGCAGCTGGATAGAAATGTGCAAACTGTCCACATTGCTTTTGTTTCTTCCATGAGCAATGTGTAAAAGTCAGTAGTAAACAGAGAAGTGGCCAAGCGTGGGTTTTTCACTTTCTTGAACTCCTCTGATGCTTGAGGGCCCAGCCCTGTTGGCTAGGATTAAAAGAGGCAAAGGCCTAGGCTAAACTGACTGAACTGGCTAAATGCAACTCGGAGGTCAGCCAGTTTCAGCCAAGCAACAAGAAAGTGATGGATATACTGTAGCACACGTTCAATATACACACAAACACATCCACCTACATATACAAAGAGCGTTTGAAAGGCGGATCTGGATACAGATGGGTGGAACAACAGCCCTTTGAGTTAGCAAGGGTGTGTAGATGAAGGAAAGAGAGTGTGTGTGCGAATGTGTGGAGAGTAAAACGTTGTGTGGTGTTTCTCGGCTGGGCACAGAGAGTCTTGGCAGAGAGATTGCGGTGTGACTGATGAGATGTGTGCCATCCCCGACACCCAGCCCAGTCCGACGCTACGAGTAAGTGAAGGGGGGGGGGGATTTATGGGAAAGGCAGATCAGTTCTTGTGCCAGCTGTGAAGTAAATCTCTCCCTTGAGACCCACAGCAGCCAGTGCCGGCCAGCCATGCTCACAGTGAAGTCCTCCATGTCTTTGTTGTCCAGATCCTAGCCTAATTTGGGCACAAATGTCTCCTCATATTACACATTTTCAATGTGTAGGACTTCCTTTCTTCTTGCATTTGTTAGCTGCTACTGTGTTGCAGTGCTCACCCACCCCTCCCACCCCCTTCCTCCCCAAATCTCTACTTGTGGTCTGCTGCTCTCCAGACAGACTTTTATTCTCTCATCAGTGGTGCATCATTATTTGGTGCCAGCATTTGAAATGTGTAAATGCATTGAAAATGCTGCTTGTTACAACATATAACCCTTAACTTCAGTCTCATTTCAATTCTCCGCTTAAAGACGGTTTTGGGGTACAAGAGGGTGAGTGGTTTCTGGTGGAAAAAAAACAAACAAAAAAAGATAGCAGAGAAAAAGCACCAATGGACGTCACTGTTTATGATCTTGTACATATTTAGCTGTTCAATTTTAATTGGTTGAGATTGGCATACTAGTTTTCTGATACTAATGAAGATGTTTTCAATTTAAGTTCAACAAAATGAAAAGAACGTTCATGTTCTGATGGGAGTTTTTTAGTCTTTCTCTTTTGAGCAGCTTAATTACTTCCAGAAGACAGATCTGAGCAGATCTGATGTCCTCTGGTAACCTCTAATCAGTTTAACGAACCTCACAGTCTTGGAAAGTGTTCAGGTCCTTTTTAAGCATCCCTTTTGTGAAGAGTTGCTGTGTGTTTAATTCTATATGTGTTTATATTTACAGACTTGGGCATAACATTACCCCTTAACCGCAAAGGACAATTTACAATAAAAATGATTGTTTCTAATTTAACATGGTAATTGGGAAAGTCTTTTTTTTTGGTAATTGGATGACATTTGATTTGGAACTTAAAATGCTGGGTCATGAATGTATAATTTACTCATCAATGAGGAAACATCTGCACACACATGAGTTTGTTCCAAGATTCATGTTTTAATTGTGCTGGTATTTGCATTTCAGTACCATTCTATTCTTTATGAACAGTGTGTTAATGTGGTACTACGGTCCTTCTGAAAACTAAAATATCATTTGGCTTACACCTGACATATGACAAAACATAAGATTCCAGAACTTGAATTTTATTGAAGCAGAATTCATTACAATTTAATTTAGCAGTCAGTTAATGATATATTATTATAATCATTACAGGAGTTCAGATGTTAAAAAACAAAACAAAAACAAACAAGGTCACCCCCCCCCCACACACACACACACATGCACAAAGTCCTTAGTCTTACAATCTTTGTGAGTAACTTCCATTGACATGCAAGTAATGAATAGCTGTGCCTATATCTTCATCTAACTTTAAACATCCATCCATTTTCTGTACTGGTTGTCCTACATGGGGTCACAGGTGATCTGGAGCCTATCCCTCAGGGCACAGTGCAGGGGACATACTGGACATGGTGCCAGCCCATCATAGGACACACAATCACACACACATTCACACATTACGGACAATTTGGAAATGCCAATCAGTCTACACAGAGTGAGGAAACATCTGCACACACATGAGCATGTCTTTGGACTGGGGGAGGAAACCAGAGTACCCAGAGGAAATCCTTGCTTGCTCCGAGCACACAGGGCAGAGGCAGGATTCGAACACCCGACCCCGGAGGTGTGAGGCAAGCGTGCTAACGTGCTAACGAAGCCATGCCACCTAACCTTAACCTTAGTAATCAAAAGTAAAGCTTTTGTCTCTGATAGCAAAATAAAGTTCAATTTTAAATAAAAGAACAATAAAAAAGCAGTTTTCCTCGGGGGACCAGCTAAAATTTCCTCACAAGGTCAAAAGGTCACATATTCCTATCCTTGAGGGAACAGTCAATCCTTACTAAGATATAAATACATGCCCACACACCTTTCTGCTTACTGTCCTACTAAATCTTATTTCTGTCAGTTTCCACACAGATCTAGCTGATTGCTTGATTGGTCCCGCTTGGCAGGAAAATGGCCTGTTGAAGTGTGTGAGAAGCAGGTGCAAGACTTGGCCCCAGCAGCCCCAGCCTGTGGCCACGGCACGGAATAATAGCAGCAGTGTTTCTACACAGTGGAGCGCTGTCACAACCAGCCACTTGCAAAAATACGACACGTTTTTCATAGACGTGTGCGCCGGGAAGGAGAAGCTCAAAGGTGAACCGTTTGTGACGTCAAGCCTACTGCATCAGTCCTTCCAGTTAGCAATTTAGCTGTAAAAACTTTTCATTAGACCATAGCAAAGTGCTTATTTTCTGTGTCTGACTTTACTAAAACACATAGCTACAGCACGGTATACTTACACTGTAGGTTTTTAATCAATTTAATTCGACATTAAACAATTTCTGATGCTTTTACTCTCAGAATGGCTATAATTCATACTGTAAGAACTTGATTGACCAGACAATGATCCATATGTCTGTAAATTATTGCCTTCAAACCTGGAGAAGCCTGTGATTACAGTGTCAGATGTCATGTGCTAAAGTAAAAATACTCGTCTACCATGTTTATTCCCGCTGGCAGTTATGATGACTTAAAAAATAAACGAGTGACATCGAGTGATGAATGAGAAAAAGAAAATTGGTCACTAATGATTTTTCAGTGCTGTTAGGAAAGATGTATTTTAGTAGTTAGGGGTGGATTTTCATTTTCTATAAAGCAACCACATAATAAACCTTGCAATTTGAGAATTTAAGCTTTCCTTTTGGTGCTGGCTTAAGCCTACAAACCCATCTCTGTTTCACATTAATCGTAAAATGTGATCCATATAATAAATAAAAACTCACCACATTTAATGAACATGACCTTTTCACGAAAGATGCTCACTATATTTATGTTCTCTCACCTCTTATACAGAATCTAGAATTGATGGTAAAGCACTCAGAGTTACAGTGCTTTACATGGGTTTGTAGTATTAATGGGATTTCATGCTACGTTATTCTGGAGCTGTAAATAGAATCAGCTTCACTATAAATGACCCACAATAAAGTCTCTAATTGAATATATTTTTTTTAAACTTTCAAAAAAAAAGTTTTCATGTGTCTTTTCATGTGGTTCATGGAAATCCAGAAACACGCATGAAAAACAACTGGGTGTTGGACACTATAAACAAACCACTTGAAGCAAAGCATGTTATGTTAAGAATGCTAGTTATGATAACATGGTGAACAGAATAGCGTACTCACGTTATATAAATGTTCAATCGCTTGAATGTGAAAACAATACAGCGTTTTAGTATACAGAGAGTTTCCAATGACTAGTTACTGTTTATTACGGAATGAATTAATCTGACAGATGTTTGAAGTGCAGCATCTGCATGACATTTTGTTGTAAAAGCAAAGTTTGTGGGGGGAATTATTGTTATTTTTTTTTACTTTGCTGTATGTTTGAAACTTAATTTTCTAGGTACAGTCTTGGGCAGATCCTGAAACGAGTAAAAACAATCCATGTCGGTACACAGAAGTTTTTAGTGAAGTTATTGGAGGGTTGATGTGAGCCTTTTAATGCCATCTGGGCTAACATCACTGGCTTTACATAAAACTCTGGAGAACTTATAAACCTGTACACACACATAGAACCATGTTTCATCAGTCATACATGGCTCGTGGCTCACCCTCATCCCAGGCTAATGGTGCCGTCTTTCCCTTTATACATTACTACAATCCTCTTTATATCTAGTCTTCTCTTGTTATGTTTACCCTCAGGTGCAGCATGACTTATGAATTCTCTTTAATAACCTGATTGTAAAGGAACATGAGGGGTAACACACTCTTCTTTTTTCACTTAGACTATACTCAACACTGTCTCTTGAGCTTTTGGGCTGATGGTCCCAGCAGCCATGTTAACTCTGGTTATAGTACGTATTTCATGTGAACACACTGCCAGCTTCCAGCTGCTTTATGGAACCTGTAATCAGAGTAGACACCGAACCGCAGTCATGCGAAGTAGCATGCTGAGTGACGCTGCCTGGGCCTTAGTAATCAGTGCTCTGAGTCCAATAATATCAATTCATTTACTATCACAAGTTCTCCGGTGATCACGGCTACTGTTGTTGCCAAGAAAGGATGGAGAACATAAGTAGTTTAGCGTTATTCTCTACTTAATTTGAGACATTCATATTGTTGCATAGATGTTGTTGTTGTTTTTTTTTTAATACTATTTTATTATAGAAAAATATTTGGTACCCATGTGAAACTAGAAATATACTATGCACTACTGTAATTTATCAATTTGTATAGCGCTTTTTACAATGGTACATTGTCTCAAAGCAGCTTTACAGAAATATCATTTTTACATTTACAAGCAACTTACTAATGAGAGCACATTCACACACCAATGGTAGCAGAGCTGCCATGCAAGGTGCTAGCTTGCCATTGGGGGCAACTTAGGGTTCAGTGTCTTGCCCAAGGACACTTCGGCATGGGATCACCCGGGCCGGGATTCGAACCGCCAACCCCACGGTTAGTGGATTAATGGACAACCCGCTCTACCGACTGAGCCACAGCCGCCCCATATAGTAACCCAATATAGTCACTGCTAAGTTCCACCCTGTAAGTCATTTGGTGGCAAAACCACTGATTTGGATGCATGAGGGCTAACACTAGCAAACCTAGCTAATGGTTTTACTATTGTATAACAGTTATGCTTGTTTGCGATTGAACTTCGCTTTTTATATACAAGGTGTACCCATAACCTCTGCTTGGTCTGACCTTTGCAAACTACTAACTGATTTTGTATTAGCAGTAGCTCGATTCTACCAGCTGGCAAAGTTACTTGACCAGTTTTAAGCTTTGGCAGTGGTGTAGCTTGTCAGATCAAGCTGGATTTGAGTATGTACAGTATGTGCATACATTATGTCATATCCAGCTCGTTTGCTCACTGGGAACATGTCAGGACAATGCCATTTTGGCTCACTGATAATGTGTGTTCTTAATATTCTGCATTTTGTGCACTTAATCAGGTTAGAATATCCATGTAGGTGCTCAGTTATAGTGTATGTGTGCTATCTGGGTAAAAGCTTAATGTTAGCCAGCAAACGTATTCAGCAATAGACTTCATGTGAAAACTATAATGCATTTCCTGGTTACACATTGTACTATTTGACCATGTAGTACATAATTATAGAAAGGAATGATTTATTATTGCACTATTCATTGTCACCCAGATGAAAATGTGTTTCCTTTTGAGTCTGTTTCCTCTCAAGGTTTCTTCCTCATGTCATCCCAGGGAGTGTTTCCTTGCCATTGTCACCTCTGGTGAGTCAAGATACTCTACACACAGAAACCCAACAGTCTCTTGCCTAATCTTATAACAGACTTGCGGTGATAAAATAATTCATTCGTTTATACTGATTGAAAATGTCTGATAAGTCGACTTCCATTCCACCAGCAGAATGGAACGCCAGTGTACTGTGAAAAACTGTAACTTGTTCTGCCTGCTATGGTATGATGTTAATGACCGCTGAAGATGACCTCCAGCTGCCTTGCCTCAAATAATGACCGAGCTTCATAGTTGTAGTTCGAGATCCCCATAAGCTTTACTGTACCGAGATGATTTTAATGACCACAGAGAGGCTCCAGAGTGACAATGACTTGAACTTATGATGGTCTTGTTTATATAATCTTTTTGGGCCACTGAGTCCAAATCAGTCAGCCAGAAAAGGATCCAGGTCACCGCAGACTAATGGATTGTGCTTTTACAAGGACTTAGGACCCTTCACCTTAGACTGATCTAGGAAAACAACAATGTTAATCTATAATGACTCACCCAGTACAATCCTATTAGCATCTTGGAGCATTGTGTGTTGATTATGACACTCATTAGAATGTTAATTGTCTTTTGTTATCATGAGTTCGCAATTTGCAATCACTTAGAAGCAGTTGAAAAAGCAAGACCTCACTAATGACATAACCTCACTATTAACATTCTCACTGCATATTTACTTACAGAATAGCAAGCACAGTCTGATTTTGTACACTATGCAGGTCATTGCAAAAGACGCTTTTGTAATTTTTCTGAACTTGTATAAAAGGTGATTTATGGATTCATGTTATTTATGCACATCTAGGTGCAGTATAGCGTTGATAATATCCTCTGTTGAATTCAAGGTATGCTATCTGCAATAATCTTACAATGCAAGGGATACAGCGAGTCATGTCCTGTACTGCCCTAGTGCCATCTTAGTGACCGCGTAGCTTTCTTACCCAAATACATCTGACATAGAGCTGGATTTCTCAGCTTCCTCATCTTCTGGATGTATTTAATGCTCCATGTTAAGAACATCAGCTAGAACTGTCAACTTCTTTGGTCATGATAGGATCACTCAGTTACTTATCACTCATCTCTCGCTCTCTCTCTCTCTCTCTCTCTCTCTCTCTCTCTCTCTCTCTTAAAAAAACAAGTATTCCTTTGTCCCTTAAACCTAGCAGTTCTGTTGGATATGTAAGATCCTGAACTATGAATAAAAGTAGATTAAAGGTTGAAATGTTTGAAGTAGGAGGGGCACAGTGGCTTAATACTTAGCATGATTGCCTCGTGCTGCCGGGGTTGGGGGGTTCGAAACCCGCCTCTACCCTGTGTGCACGGAGTTTTCATGTTCTCACTGTGCTTTGAAGGTTTCCTCTGGGTACTCCGGTTCTTCCCCCCAGTCCAAAGATATGCATTCTAGGTTTTTCCAAACTGTCGATAGTGTGTGAATGTGTATGCGATTGTACCCTGTGATGAGATGGCACCCTGTCCAGAGTTTACCTTCCTTGTGTCCCGAGTTCACTGGGATAGGCTTCAGGATTCCCCACGTGACCTTGTGCAGGATAAGAGGTATGGAAAATGGATGGACATTTGAAGTAAAACACAAATCAGCAATGGCAACAGTGAAACCTTCATCCATGCTCTGTTTTTTTAAACTATATTTTTATGAACAATCCTCGCCCATGTCCTTGACCTTATACAGTACGTCCAGCTTTTCAGGTCTAAAACCTATTGTCAGTGCAAACCTCTGGGATACTTGTACAAGTTCTGTCCAACATGTCAATATGAATCAAATCGAGGAACTTTTACTACAAAAATGTTATTTTTTCCCCTTTAGATCTCAAAACTTTCTGACTGATTCCCTGGAATTGCACTCCTTTTGTTCTTTGGCAGGTACTTCAAAAATCATGCATAGATAGCAGCCATAAGAACAGGACAAAACTGTGACAAATGGCTTTGAAAAGCAGTTCTGACACAGTTGGGAAAGCCCTAAAACCTCCAAGCTATAAAGGCCTATGTGAGTTCCAGATTATTGTTTTCCTGAATTCTTGTGTGTGTGTGTGTGTGTCTGTGTGTGTGTGTCTGTGTGTGTTTTGCCTTGCCACAATGCATACTATTTCCTTGACAAAAGTGTTTCATAAATTATTTGCCCAGACTTCATTTGTTATTTGAGATGCACTGACAAAACGTCTCTTTTTTCTGAAGAAGAAGGAAAAAAACGTTATCTTCAAACAGCAAACTCTTTTCCTGAGGGACTCGCAGACTTCATCAGTGGCGCCTTATTGTTGAATTTCCATTTTCTTGGTTTTGAAGACACATTAAAGGCTTATGTTTGATACTGTTTGATGTGGCTTCATCCAAGAGCAAAACAATCCCTTATTTTTTAAAGAAAATCCCATATTCCCAAATGAATTGATAATTACAAACAGGATTGTCTGAAATCTGTGGCTTACGTTAGGGCTGGAGAATACAGTCTTTCTGTTGGACATGTTTATAAGTTTTGAAAAAGAAAAATAATTAGGAATCCCTGACAGTTCAGACTCACTGGGACAAAATAAAAGCTTAAGGATTAAAGCATGACTTTTCGTTCTATAGGTGCATTTTTATTTCCAACTAATCATTTTTTGTCTTGCAGGTAAGTCATGTGAAGGAGAATAATTTTTGAATGGATGGAGGTCAGCCATCAGTCAGTGTCTATGAATGAACAATCTGAACAATAATAATAATAATAATAACATTGGGAGAGATTTTAACAGCTGAGGAAGAGAATTTTTTTATGCCTTCTGAAAGTTTTTTGAACATGCTTTCTGCCTTGTGTATATGTGTGTGTGTGTGGGGGGGGGGTTTGGCTTGTAAATCACTAATGAGATCTAGCTCATGCACACTTTTGAATGTGTGAGTATTCAGTTTTTGAGCATATTTCCACAGAGTGGACAGTGAAAGATTAAATGAATGAAGACAGAAGCAGCTTGGTTCATGGTCAGGGCAGTGACAGAGACTTTGGCAATATGGTACACAATATGCCAATTCTACACAAGCTGATGCGTTTCTGCTGCTGTCACTGTTATGGATGACACTGCAGAGCATCCAATAGACTACAAAACCAGTGTCGCTGATATCCTCATTGTAGACCATGGTTCCACCTGTTGTTGAAGTTACTGGCGAACCCTCCATGTCCACTATCCATCAGACCAGACCTGCAGGTCTAGAGTAAAGCAGACTAGACATGTTTAATGATGGCTAATGCCCTTGGGAGCAACCCCGGCATTGTTTAAAAGGGGTCAGGCACTCACTCTTGTGGGTGTACATTCTTCATCTATGTATGTACTGGTTTTATGTGGGCAAGTGGAATGTCTTTTGTAGCAATGTGTGAAACACTGGTCATAACCCCTTATCTTGCATGTTTTTACAGAGCCAGATGGAAATGTCGACCCTAAAGGTATATATTGCACTATTGTCTGTACACCAGAGACTGGTTAATGGCGTCCTGTTGTGAGAATAAAAACTAACCAAAACCTTCTTAAAGGTGCAGAACATCTCCCCTCCTAATGCAAAGCAATAGTTCCACACTGCATTCTGGACTGCCATATGGACCAATGTAGCATTTTTACCACCCATGAGTATGATCAGAAGAGGGAGCATGCCATTACATGCCTTATCTGTCAGTGTGCAGTGTCTGTGTTCAAACATGCCACTCTGTGGCCAAACCTAGCATTCCTGCCAAAGGTATTGGTTACAGCAGTATATTAATAAACCTATCAATCTATCTTCTCTTTCTCAAGCAGGATGTGGAAGGGACTGCCGGTCGACATGAAGGAAACTGGGCAGCTGTTTATGTGCTTTGGGGAGCATCATAAGCCATCTTCGTTGTGTAAGGACTGGTTAGGCCACAGCCTAAAGGATGTGATTACACAGGCATACTCGTATGCAAGTCAAGAGGCATGTTCTTCCATTAAAAGTCATTTAATATGTGCTATGGCTACTTTTGTGGTGGTACTAAGCTGAGCATCACTCTTAAAGCAGTGACATCATGCTCAACATTCATCTTCACCAGATTTAACTGACTGAGTGTCGCTTCACTGCACCCCATGTACTCTGATTCAGTAGACAGTAAAATGACAACTAACTCTCTATCCTCAATAGATATTATTTACCAGTGCTGTCCATTATTGTCTGGGGGTGCACTATCAGGACATGTTGTTAACCCTTGTGATGACTTTTCAAAAGAAAATGCCCTGGTGGATCAGAATGAAATGGCTGAGTGGAACCTTCTGGATTATGTGGGTTAATGAGAATGTCCAAGTGCCAAGTGTGACATATCAGAGACCTTTTATAAGCTACCAACAAGGTCATGGTCATGAGGTGAAAACGTTGCTATTAGTATGCGGAAAAGGAAATGAACGAGGAAGTGCCCAGGTCCGTGGGAACTCTAGAGCTTGAGCATTTGAAAACATTCGTATAACACTTAACATTTGTTGGAGTATAATATCACTGACATTAGCTGTCGTAGTGTCCATTTTGTACACATTTTCAGACTTCTACATATATTACCCATTCAAAGCAGCAGTGACTCAACAAAACTACCGAACGACCTTCATTTTCAACAGAAGCTGGTTAAATACTGTGTCAAAAACCACATACTAGTGCATTAACAGCATCATCATTATTTCAGTGGAAGTAAACAATTATTTATTTTCTATGTTCTTACAATACCAAAAGGCCAGGTCCTCTGAGGAGTGCTATGAGGAGTGCAGAAACACATCTGAAATAGAAGACTCTGCATGATTTTTATACGAGAGCCAGGGTATGGTTTTCATGAAATGACAACTTCAATTTATTTCATAAATTGGTGCCTATGGAAATGAACACACAGGAAGTCTTCTGCAGGAAACCGTTATGGTGGTTGTCCTATTAGTCATAGAACCATGGTTACATACAGTGCCTTACGAAAGTATTCGGCCCCCTTGAACTGTTCGACCTTTTGCCACGTTTCAGGCCTCAAACATAAAGATATAAAACTGTAATTTTTTGTGAAGAATCAACAACAGGTGGGACACAATCATGAAGTGGAACCAAATTTATT
>JAFFST010049092.1:89729-101830 GCA_022414735.1 Noturus placidus | reverse complement strand
CAGGCCGAGACATGACAGTCCAGAGCGCTCTGGAGCAGGTTTTCATCAAGGATGTCTCTGTACATTGCTGCATTCATCTTTCCCTCGATCGTGACTAGTCTCCCAGTTCCTGCCACTGAAAAACATCCCCACAGCATGATGCTGCCACCATCATCCTTCACTGTAGGGATGGTATTGGCCAGGTGATGAGTGGTGTCTGGTTTCCTCGAGACATGTCGCTTGCCATTCAGGCCAAAGAGTTCAATCTTTGTTCAAACTTTGATATGAGATTCTTTCAGGTGCCTGTTGGCAAACTCCAGGCAGGCTGTCATGTGCCTGCTACTGAGGAGTGGCTTCTGTCTGGCCACTCTACCATACAGGCCTGATTGGTGGAGTGCTGCAAAGATCGTTGTTCTTCTGGAAGGTTCTCCTTATTCCACAGAGACACATTGGAGCTCTGTCAGAGTGACCATTGAGTTTTTGGTCACCTCCCTGACTAAGGTCCTTCTCACCCGATCGCTCAGTTTGGACGGGCGGTCAGCTCTAGGAAGAGTCCTGCTGCTTCCAAACTTTATCCATTTATAGATGATGGAGGCCACTGTGCTCATTGGGAACTTCAATGCTGCAGAAATATTTCTGTACTCTTCCCCAGATCTGTGCTTCGATACAATTCTGTCTCTGAGGTCTCCAGACAAGTCCTTGGACTTCATGGCTTGGTTTGTGCTCTGACATGCATTGTTAACTGTGGGACCTTATATAGACAGGTATGTGCCTTTCCAGATCATGTCCAATCAACTAAATTTACCACAGGTGGACTCCAATCAAGTTGTAGAAACATCTCAAGTATGATCAGTGGAACCAGGATGCACCTGAGTTCAATTTTGAGTGTCATGACCAATGCTGGGTATACTTGTGTAAATGTGTTATTTTGTTGTTGTTTTGTTTTTTTTTAATAAATTTGCAAAGATTTCAAATAAACTTCTTCCATGTTGTCATTATGGGGTATTGTTTGTAGAATTTTGAGGAAAATAATGAATTTAATCCATTTTGGAATAAGACTGTAACATAACAAAATGTCGAAAAAGTGAAGCACTGTGAAAACCTTAAAGTAATACTACAGCAATTATCAACTTTTTTTCCCCAATGTACCCTGTCCTTAGTATTTCACCATTTCCCCTTTACTGATAAAAGAACAACAACAAAGTTTAAATACTTGAAATTTACTTAGTCTAAAGGCAGTTTTTGAGGTAATGCATGTTGATGTGTTTAAAATATTTTTTGGTGTAGCGTTCATGAATTCTTCAGTCAATAGGTAGTTGTGAATTAAGCTCTAATTCTTTTACAGAACTCCTGTATGAAAAAATAATTCCTGGTTATGAGCTGCCAGGATAGACACAATCATAGAAATGCCTCAATTTCACATATATGGTGCATTGTAGAGCTAGTTCTGATGAAAAAAATGTTGGTAGCCAAAATGTAACTGCTTCTAAAGCTAGATAAATATTTAAACACAAATTAAATTATGCAATAATTCATGTGAAATTTGTTTTATTTAAATGGTACATGTTAGGTTTCGCTGGCAGATTAGCAAAGCAAATCCAGTCCAGTCAAGTTTTGGTGAGCCTGTGCCCACTGCAGCCTCAGCTTTCTGTTCTTATCTGACAGAAGTGGAACTCAACATGGTCTTCTGCTGTTGCAGCCAATCCGCCTAAAGGTTCAAATTGTTGTTCATTCTGAAATTCTTTTCTGCTCAACACAATTGTACATAGCGGTTTTCTGAGTTACTGTAGCCTTTCTGTCAGTTTGAACCAGTCTGGCCATTCTTTGTTGACCTCTCTCATCAACAAGTCATTTCCATCGGCAGATCTGTTTTTCACTGTATGTTTTTTTCTTTATTGCACCATACTGAGTAATCGCTAGAAATGCATGAATATCACAGGAAATCAGCAGTTATATAAATACTCAAACCAGCCCATCAAGTACCAACAATCATGCTACAGTCAAAATCACTGACATCACATTTTCCCCCTAATCTGATGGCTGATGGTTGACATTACCTGAAGCTGTTTGCCCATATCTGCATGATTTTACGCACTGCACTGCTGCCACACGATTGGCTGATTAGATAATTTCATGAATGAGTAGGTGTTCCTAATAAAGTGCTCTTTGAGTATACTGTATTTTTTTTTTTACACCAAAACACAAATATTTATTGAACAAGCCAGCAAATATAAGAAGCTGGTAGTGATCATATCCTATTGTTTGTTTGTTTTCTCCTATTGCTTTTACTCTGACCCAAGCATGTACTTGTATATTCCTTATTCCAGACTCTCACTATGACATCTCACATCTCTGCACTTAGATCTATAAATCTGATCCTACTGTGGCAGAGGAAAGAAAAAGCTCCAATCACAATCTCCATCCTATTTCAGAACCTGCCCTGACTGTCAAATAGATGTTGATATTTTATTTATTAAGCCAGATTAAAAAAAAAGTGATGTGCAATCACTATCATTCATTTTATTTCATTTTGTTTGCATGTTCTCAGAATGTCAAGCACAGTTCAACAATACAATGAGAATCTTACCAGCAACTTTGAAATATAAGTCAGTGTAAGAGTAATATTTAAAGAGATTGTATGCTGAACACTTGTCACAATGACTACGTTTACATGGACAGCAGTAATCTAATTATTGACCTTATTCTGAATAAGATGTTTGGTTTGATTAAGGTGTTTACACGAGTTGCTTTTAGAAGACTCCTTTCATGTTCCTGTTTTACATGTTACAGAACATAGCTCGATTAACAGCACACGTCATTACGTCACCACGCCACGCCGTCCGACGTTCCCACCATAATTTCTGTATCAACACACAGTTCGTCTTCGTTATGGTACCGTATACAGTTTTGGGTGTTTTTATTTAAAAAAATTTCGAACGCTTCAAGTGCAGTTAATTTTTTGTCATGCTGTACGTGCAAATAGATGACAGCTTGAAGCCGTGGGCTGCGTCCTAAACCACATACTTAGCCTCTATATAGTAGCCGAGATACATGTATTTCCTCTACTTTATAACAGGTAAGTACGTGGTTTCGGACACAGCCGTACCCTCTTGTATGTCGTAAAACAGTTGAACTCTGCCGTGTGTGTACATGTCCTGTCGCAAAATGCGGTGAAAACTCCTACATGACTTTAATAGTATGATTAGGGTGTGTACATGTCTATAATACACATAGATAATGCGACTAAAACAGGAATACTCCACATGTCTTAATTCGATTTGTGTTTACTTCGAGTATGACCTTAATCGGATTAAGGTAATAAAAAGTTGCTATTTACATGGTAGTTTCCTAATTAGAGTATTGTCTTAATCTGGTTAATATTGGGTTATTGTTGTCAATTTAAACGTACTGACTGTCACATTAGCATTCTAACAATTCACTAGCCTCCAGTTTTTCATAACAGATATTTCCTTCTCTGTATTACAACATCACCCCCATCATTTCTGTACCATTAACAAGCTTTTATGCCCATGTGTTGTTCATAACTTATCAATCCATTGAACTATCTCTAGGGACAATATTTATGCCGATTAAGAAATTTTTAACTTATCGGTATCGCCTTTATAGAGCACTAACCTAAGCCTGATACTTCATTTTATGTCAGCTTTTTTCAATTCTTTTCAAAAGACGTTTCCAGACTCATATACCTCTCTGTCATGAAAAATGCATGAGGGATAATAAGGAGTTAAATTAATTTAAGTGTTCATTAGAGACATATAGCCAAGCATATCATGTTTTATCTTGTAAATTTGATCATAACAGAACATAAGGTTAATAATCCATAGCTGTATATAATCACATTCTCCTTGTTATCAAATGACCTTTAGGGTTCCATGGGCCTTGAGATCACAACAAAGAAAAAAAAAAAAAAACCTCGTCTTTCATGTTTCAGTAAGCCAGTGACAAGTCATTACTGTGTTGCCTGGGGTGATCAAAAGCTGGATTCCTAGTCTAAGGTTTACTTGGGTCTTTGCCAAGGTGGTGTATAAATATATGGGATTGATAATCAAGAGCTGGCAGTTTGCAGTGAAATCATGACTACTGTTATAACTGACGACATCTCTCAGCATGTAGCACTATGGAAGCCATGGGTACAGCTGCTTGATGGAAAAGTCATTCCACTGAAAGTGGCACCTGGGTCTCATTTTGGCAAAGAATGGTATTGCTATGTGTCAGCATGGTAGATGTTGAACTTTTATGACTGGTATACTGAGGAGGCTTGCCAGGATTGCATGATTACTGTCAGGAATTGTTTTGCAGAGTATACAATGCCACCGGTACCACTAACGTTTAGTTCTCCCACAAAAAATCAGCTACATCCAGACTATCTATTCATCCATCATCCATTCATTTTCTGTAATCTTATCCTACAGGGAGCCTAGAGCCTACCCCAGGAAACTTGGGAGCATGAGCCACGGGACACCCTGGACAGTGTGCCAACCCATCACAGGGCACAATCATACACACACACACACACACACACACCCATTCACTCACAACAGACAATCTTGAAATGCCATTCAGCCTACAACACATGTATTTTGACTGGGGGAAGAAACCAGAGTACCCAGAGGAAACCTACAGCCAGACTATTAGAACATAAAGTAGTATTTAGAGACCACATTACAGAAACATCCTAACTGTAAAATCTTACCTGATAAGAGGCCATCACAATTTTCAGCTAGCTATTACATGATCACAAATTATATGTTCATGATCTTCAGTCCAGATTGAAAGAGTGTGTTACAGAAGTATCTTAACATGCTTGAACATGATGCCATTTTGCCATATGGCCAAGAACTGATGCTGAGGTCTGAAGATGTCGTAAAAGGAACCCAAGAGATCAGCAGATTTTGCAATATTCAAGCCAATCTATCTGGCACCAACCATTCTTCCACAGTCAATGTCACTGAGATCACATTTTCCCCCATTCTGATGTTTGATGTGAATATTAACTGGAGCTTTGACCTGTATCTGCATGATTTTATGCATTATGCTGCTGTCACAGTAAGATCATTGCCAGTACTGATGGGTTGGTAATGGTCTGGATGAGGGTAAGGGTTTAACCTTTCAAAAATCATCAGCATGTTAGCATGAAGCATTTGAAAAATATGATATTTGGCCGGCCCTGCAGCCTCCCAATGTAGGATCAATAAGGAAAGTATTATTGTGTGACTTAATAAGCCACTTAAACTGCTGTTAAAATAATAGATACAAACCTAATGAACTTTGAAAGATAATGAACATTTTTATCATTGTGCAGTGGTGATGTTATTTTATTTGAAGTGAGAATTAAAGTGGTTATTAGAAAGAGACACTTCAACTAATAAATGAAACCTTGTTGAGTAGCCATGTGTGTAACACTGCGGCTGAGTATTGTCTCTCATTTTTAAACTTATTTAAGTGAAGACTCTTCAAAGACACGAGTGTGACTGGGCAAAGTGTCAATCGCACCCATACTTAATATATCATTTATCTTCATTAGGCTCAATTATGTAATGAGTCAGGCATCTTGTCCTGTCAGTGTTCTCAGCCTTCAAATATGACTTTGAAGAATCGTCACAAATGTGCGGTTCCCATTAATAAAACATCTGTTCTGGCTTAATGACGGGCTGAAAGAACAAGCTTTGTTCATTATGACGCTGAGAAAAGGGGCCTTTTCTCATTTCATGACATTAAAAAAGTCTCCATTATAACTGGCATTATTCCAAATTCATATGGCAGTAATCATGGGGATGACAAATCATTGCACATTTAATATCATGCATGATGTTTAATAAATTACATTGCTGAAAGGCAGACATATGACAGGGATAACCGCAACAATATTACATCTTACAATATATAATAATCATTTATAATAATATCACATTTATGACTCAGATCCCCCTATAACCTACCACATTTAATTGACTGGAACTGATCAATCACATTATGTCACAGCACTGCTGGATTCACACATCAGATTGGTCAGCTCTGCCAGTCGTGCCAGCTACAAGGTAAATCACAGATTTACGATACATTATTATTTCCATAGTAGCAGCTCATTCACAGGGATTGTAAGGTTACATGCCACATAATCTAAACCTAATAATGTTTAAAAATAGCTGTTTTTTACCAATCAATGCTAATTGATATGTTGAAGTTTTCTCTAAGGAGATGTTTATGTAACATTTATGGAAGAAGTCTCCAGTTTCAGTGCTGTCAAGTACAGAGAATTCATCACATTCTGGTTTCTTTGCATCTTATTAACTTAAACAGAGAGAAAAAAGAGAGGCTGGTGATGGAACAACTGTTTATCATTGCTATAACATATGTGCTAAACTTAATATTGTTTTCCAGACATTCCACAACATAGAATACAACTACAAAATGATTAAAAAAGGTATGAAGTGCCTTTCTTTAACCAATAAAACAATGTAATTGCTAACAAATTGTTATGGAATAAGAGGAATATAATATGTTATGCTGTAATAGAAAAATCATCGACTTCAGAACTTCAGGGTTGTAACAGTGGTGTAATGACCACCCTGTTGTTGCCTGTTATCCTATAACGTTGCACCCTGTTGTGATTTGTTCAAAGCATCCACAGATTCTGCATGTTCAAAGAAACAAACTAGAGACACTAAAACAAGCCCTGGATGATCATTTTCCTAAACAAAAAGACTTTTCATTTCCATAAGAAACAGGAAGTTATTTTAAGAGCAATGGACATTACTGATATTACTTATGGCATTGCTCTCATAGTTGCTATGGCAGCAATGCGGTTAGGAAATAAGAAAAAACTCATCTACACTCACTGCAACCCCATGGAATACATGTGGTACTTTAGACATAAATCTGATGCTTTAAACATCTTAAAACTGTTTCATTTCCTGCCCGTTTCCTGCTGAAGGATGGACTTTTGCCCAACATGCCTTGCTTCTTGGGACGTTTTATATACTTCTCTGCAATTTGCTTTATTACAGAGATCAATTGCAGTTACTCCATGGAATTTTTATATATTTTTATACATATACACACAAATTGATGGACAAAGTCATGAAAAATTGGAATGATAGAACAAAGCACCTGTGATATATGACAAAAAGTACACCTCAAGAGTCATTGACACTTCTAGCAGTCTCATGAGCCCCCAGCAATGCCTATACAGTGCCTTGCGAAAGTATTCGGCCCCCTTGAACTGTTCGACCTTTTGCTACATTTCAGGTTTCAAACATAAAGATATAAAACTGTAATTTTTTGTGAAGAATCAACAACATGTGGGACACAATCATGAAGTGGAACGAAATTTATTGGATATTTCAAACTTTTTCAACAAATAAAAAACTGAAAAAGTGGGCATGCAAAATTATTCAGCCCCCTTAAGTTAATACTTTGTAGCGCCACCTTTTGCTGTGATTACAGCTGTAAGTCGCTTTCGGTATGTCTCTATCAGATTTGCACATCAACAGACTGACATTTTTACCCATTCCTTCTTGCAAAACAGCTCGAGCTCAGTGAGGGCCGAATACTTTCACAAGGCACACACACACACATATATATATATATACATATATATATATATATATATATATATATATATATATAGATTAGATAGCCATAACAGATTCACAGAATTTGATATCTACTGCAGTGTCGGAATTCCCAATGGGCTATGTAATATAAATCCAAGTCACATGTAAAAGCTTTCAGTTACTGATAACCATCTCATAAGCACAACATTCTATGCTACTCTAAATGAATATAAATGTATTGCTTCATTCACTTTTGTTTCTGGGGTTAAGATATGGATTTTGATGACACTTTGCTCCACCCAAAACACATCAGCCAAATGAATACCAGCCAACAGGGATACCTCCTCATAAATCATGTGGCACATGTTTCCATTAAGCCCAGAGCCCCTGCTTGAATTCTGTCACCTGACCTGTAGAGAGCATATTTAGGGCAGTCCAGATCTCATGGGTTCTGAGATGACATTTAATACAGATGTACAGAGCCCTACAGTTCTTGAGGGTTTCCATCAACTGGCTCACAGCTTAAGCAATATAAGAGCTAACCAGATTTTATTACTCAAATCTGGAGCGGCTGGTATGAATGGGCAAACATGGGTAAGCCGGTTACATCCCAGTTGGTTACATAAAGTTAAGATAGGTTATTTTTGTTAGCTTATTAACTTGGTTACGGTTGCACATATACTGAAATAATCTTGCAGACTTTACTCAATTATGATACAATTTAAAATTAAATGTATTTCCATGAATAACTAATTTTCTATTAGATGCTATTAATTGCCCCTAAGATATTATGCTAGCTGCACACTCAGGAGACAAATAGCCCAATGTTGGGAAGGTGTTATATCAATCCTTAGTTGGGTTACTGGTTGGGTTGTTTTTAACCCAAGAGTTTTTTGAATAAAGATAAAAAAGAGACAGCCATTTTAAAGGCCATCTCAATCGTAACAAATCCTACCAGAGAATTGGAAGATTCAAAACTCATTATAGTCCCTTTTCTAGAAATGACTTCCATCTACAACTTCTGTCTACAAATGGAAGTAGCTTTTTCTCAATGTTGTAGTGCTCAAATGATTACTTATGTTAGCTATTTTTAACTTTATTTGATGTTCTGTATACAGTTTGTTTGAGTCTTACGACTTTTAAACGTTAAATGATATATATTTTTTTTAAATCCACTAGCTGTTTGAAGTTCCATGACCGACATGTATGTGATTAAGCTAACAAATTATATGACATAAAACTTTGTTTTTAATTGTTAGTGACGTTTTACAACATAAGTACATATAGTACCTCACAAAAGTGTAAGACTTGTGTAACAGTATAAATTTACTGTCCCTCAAAATAACTCAACACACAGACATTAATGTCTAAACCGCTGGCAACAAAAGTACACCCTCCCCAGTGTCATGTGACTTGTTAGTGTTACAAGGTATCAGGTGTGAATGGGGAGCAGGTGTGTGAAATTTGGTGTCATCGCTCTCACACTTCCTCATACAAGTCACTGGAAGTTCAACATGGCACCTCATGGCAAATAACTCTCTAAGTATCTGAAAAAAATAATCGTTGCTCTATATAAAGATGGCCTAGGCTATAAGAAGATTGCCAAGACCCGGACACTGAGCTGCAGCATGGTGACCAAGACCGTACAGCGGTTTAACAGGACTCACTTTTGTGGGATACTGTAGTTATGTCACCGGAAATTGAGTTATCATTGTTGCAATGTGAAGGGAGCCAGGTACCTTACCAGTGCCAGAACTTGTGCACACGATTTACTGATTCACAACCTAAAGAGCAAGGGAGCTGATAGAGACACACCCCAGGCTTGGGCAAATTTCTTTCTAGCCCATACTGTAGATAAAAGTCAGGAAAAAATCAGTAAAAGTCTTGTCAGGTGATTACATGAAGTGAAACACCCATTATATTTTTGCATTTGGGCTAATATGTTTCATACATCTGTAAAACATTCATTATGGATATCCCAAAATGCGCTTGGAGGAGGAACTAAAGGTAGATTAAGTTTAATGAGTTATGTTTGTATACACTTTTCTGTTTACCTTTTATGTTTAGTATTCTGAGGGAATGGCATGAAGTCAGTAGATCATTACAGACATGAAACACTTTTAAAAAATAAAATTAAATAAAAAATAAAATAAAAAAAAAGAAATTTGAATGATATAGTAACCAAAGCTGCTGCTGATTTCATAAATGCCTTTCAACAAATGACCAAGTTCCAACCTGATCTCATGCCAAATTCGAACCAGCAAATGTGAGTACCTTTCTACACACCCTTACCTTAAGTGTTAATTGCTTCCATAAGAGTTGACTTAGCGTTCATCCGTGATTATTTATTCATTTATACATTTAGTGTTGACATAGTATTTGTATTTTTTTTTATTATTATTTCCTTGTATTCTAGCATTGTTTTATTGTGTCTTCTGTACAGCACTTTGCTCAGTCTCTGGCTTTTTTTTTTTTAAATGTGCTTTATAAATAAAATGAACTTGAACTTGTTTGTGAAAATGTGATGGTAATTTTAGGCGATTTTGAATCAGGTTTTCATGAGCATGCACTGGAAAATATAAATGGGAAAAAAAAAAAAAAAAAACGTTGAGATCTAAGTTAAATGGATGTTATGGTCTTGACCTGGGTGTTACATTATTGAACACTATATAAATAATAGAGGACTTTATAAAACCAAGTTGCAAGTGTGCATGGAAGTAAACGTTTGATCAAAAAATCCTGTTAAATATTCCATTAAAAAAAGCTTCATAGTGTGTTTTAATGTTATTGCGCATCAGTCTCAACTTTTTCTCCAAAGAAATAAATTCAACTAGAAGAAATTTGTTAACCTGACTGTAAATCCTGTAATATCCTTAAACTTTGTTAGGTGAACAATACTTAATTTTTTATGCTACAGAGAAGCTTCAATATTTGTACGTTAGCCTGTATGTACAGTATTTCAGTATTTTAAGTATAATTTTCAAAAGCACTACCACTGTCCATGTAGCAGAACCTATAATGTTTATTTATTTGCGTACCTTGGCTACCTATTCAACCCATAAATTCAACATCATGCGACATTGCTGATTAATTGTGAGAAAGTTCTAACTGAATCTTTAAACACCACATGAAATAGCCAGCTAGCTGCAATGCACTAGCACTCTATGTCTCAGATAGCTAACTAACTATCTTTACCAGTCAAAAGAACAACAACAAACTGACAGTCTCACAGTGAATCATATGCAACTTTTGATTGAAAAACCTTATTCAGAGACAATTGACAAAGAGAATAGCAATTTTTTTGTACCGTTTTAAGAATTTTTAATGAACAACGGCATTTAAAATCTGAAAACAGCTAAAATGTAAAATGTTATAAATATATAATGTATATTTTTAATATTTTGGAAACTCAGTATTTCTTCTGTAATTTACTGCGACATTAATATCATATAAACATATCAACAAGCCATACTTGTACATAGTACTGAACTAATTTCTATTTCACCAGTAGAGAAAAATATTTAACTGGTAATCTCTTCCAGTGCAGGCGATTATTACACTGCATAATTTTATACTGCGTAATTATCCTCAGACCTTTTTACAAAGCCCTAATTCAACCCCGTTCTAATTGAGGAACCAATTCCAAAAGCAATCTCTTCAAAGTCGACACTGACATAGCATGTATTAAAAAAGACTTTTCTGTAATATATTCCTTGGCACTGAATAATGTGGCTTTGATAGACTTTATGTCTCAGCAGCTCTACCTTTTCCAATCGGGTCACATGAAGGAAGTTGGGTCACAAGAGCGCCAGTTGAAATTTGATTCCCATGGTTGTCACAAGATTTCAAAATAGCCAATGGCAAATGTTTAACATCTGAAAGTGACACCTTTGACAAACAGGCATGACTCACAAATGCATGTATAATGCACATGTATAATGCACATATAATGAGCTATTGCAAACATGTGACATGAAGACCATAATATCAGGCAATCTGGCTGTGATTCAATGACACAGATGTGATCCCAGCTGATGACTTTTGCCCTTGAGAGCTACTTTGGAAGGATGTTGCTTGTACATGAGGAACATGACAAAACATTAGCCAAATTGCTCCCAGGCTAAAGGATAAAATAAATCTCTAAATCCCAGACTGGCAGTTGTAAAACTTTCTGCTTAGCCAAGGGACTCAAACTCAAATTTTGTCTGGGCCACATCAGTATTTTTGTGAGCTTTTGAAAGACCATGAACTAAGGCTGATATTATTATTATTATTATTATTATTATTATTATTATTATTAAACATACTGTCTATTTTTTTACATATTATCTATAAATGAACACCAATATCCTGGAATAACAGAAATGGAACTATGGGGACTATGTTGAGATAAAAAAAATAATAATAATAATCATTATAGTATCTTCAAAGTAGATACAATTTTTGCAGAAGTGTATTCTTGGAATTTCCTCAACCAAGGCATCACCCTGAGATGCTTTTAAAACCGTTTTAAAGATATATGTATATTATATATATATATATATA
>JAFFST010049092.1:76025-88892 GCA_022414735.1 Noturus placidus | reverse complement strand
AGGCCTGCAGTTCTTTGGACGTTGTTGTGGGGTCTTTTGTGACCTCTTGGATGAGTCGTCGCTGCGCTCTTGGGGTAATTTTGGGCGGCCGGCCACTCCTGGGAAGGTTCACCACTGTTCCATGTCTTCGCCATTTGTGGATAATGGCTCTCACTGTGGTTCTCTGGATTCCCAAAGCTTTGGAAATGGCTTTCTAACCCTTTCCAGACTGATAGATCTCAATTACTTTCTTTCTCAATTGTTCCTGAATTTCTTTGGGTCTCGGCATGATGTGTAGCTTTTAAGGATCTTCTGGTGGACCTTACTGTGTCAAGCAGCTCCTATTTAAGTGATGCCTTGATTGTGAACAGGTGTGGCAATAATCAGGCCTGGGTGTGGCTAGAGACATTTAACTCAGGTGTGGACAACCACAGTTATAGTATGTTTTAACAAGGGGGGCAATCACTTTTACACACAGGGCCATGATGGTTTGGATTTTTTTTCACCTTTAATAATAAACACCTTCATTTACAAATTGCATTTTGTGTTTATTTGTGTTGTTCTTGACTATTGTTTAAATTGGTTTGATGTCCCGAAACACTTAAGTGTGACAAACATGCAAAGGAACAGGAAATGAGGAAGGGGGCAAACACTTTTTCACACCACTGTATATATATATATATATATATAATTCAGGTAACCTTAATTACGTAGCTTGTAATGTTTTAAGAAGAAATAAGTTAACATTCTGCTATGATGGTTGTTTATTACAGTAGTTTATTCTTGGGGTACCCAGGGACCCCGGCCAGTAGTCCTTGTATATTACTGAAAATATGTTGGTATGATGAGGGTTAAATTAAAATTGAAATATATACAATAATTTTACAAGCTTAAATTCATTTTAAAAAAAAACATTATATATGTTTATACTGAAAAGTAACATGCTTTAGCTAAAAGTTTTTTGCCATGTATTAAGAGATTTAAGCTTACAGTGCCAAGGGGTAATAATTTAGGTTGATGATTAAGGTTTGGAAACTTAGAGCTATGAAATTGGCTTCTTTATGAAAGACACATGTACAGTAACTTCCAGAAATATTTGCATATTTGCTATTTTAGCCATCTACCACAGTATATTGGAGTTGAAATTAAATAATGAATATTTCAAGGGACCGAATCTTTCTGGACAATAGGATGTATTTTGCACAAGATTCCATTTGAATTTGGAATCTGTTGCTGTTAACTCTCAATTTGAAGTCCAAAGAGCTGTCAATGCCAGTGAGCCAAGCCTGAGCAATAACAAAAACATTAGGTGTGGCCAAATCAACGATTCTTTAAATTCTTAAAAACAAAAGAAAAGCTGAGGAACACCAGACGTATTGGAAGATCATGGAAAAATTCCTTTACACTTCTGGAACAACATCCTATGGACAGATAATATTAGTTTGTACCAGAATGATGGGAAGAGAACAGTATAGAGAAGGAAGGGAACTGCGCATGATCTTTAGTATACCACCTCATCTTATGGTGTGGGCATGTATGACTAATGGAACCAGTTTTTTGTATTTATTGATTATGTGATTGTTGACAAAAGCATCAGGATGAATTTTGAAGTGTATATGGCTATATCTGCTCAGATTCAGCCAAATGCAAACCCTTGACCTGATTCAAATTGGGAAAGCATTTCACTTGTTGAAGGCAAAACTAAAAGCAAAATGTCCCAAGAGCCACTGAGAACTGAATGCAGCTACAGTAAAGTCTGGCAGACCTTTTGGTATCAGACTTCAGGAAGTACCCACAAATTAAAGCAGAAAAGCTGCACTTTGAGATCATATTCATTATTTAATTCCATCTTGTGGTAGACAGCTAAAATAAGAATATATGTTTGAATGTCCAAGTTCTTAATGATGACTTTACATTTCCTTTAAAGCATCCAAAATATAGAAACCTAGATGACACCGATCCATCTGTATTTATCTGGATCACCATGGATGCAGCCTACCTGATAAGTTCTAATTGCAATTCTAATTACAACACATTACTTTAATTACAACACATGTTGTTCCAAAGTATAGATTCAAGAAATAAAACAACTATTCCCCTAAACAACAGTCAGTGATAAAATTCAGGACCATAGCCACTATTAAATGCTAAAGAATACAAGTGAAAAAAAAATTGGCAGCAACATTTTGCATGAGCTGTAATCGGCCAAGAGGAGATTGCGAAAGACTAACATAAAGTGTTGCAAGAGTCAAGCCTTGATGTGATAAGGACGTGAATCACAATTTCCAAGTCCTTCCTTGACAAGAAGAACTTCAATTTAGTGATAGCCCTGAGAAGCTGCCTCCAAGCACAGAACTGATTTGCTTTTTCAAATAATAAAGAGGTGTCGAACACGACTCTGGGGTTCTTTACATGAAACTTCACATTAAATGATAGGGATCCTAACTGAGCTTGAATAGCTGAAGCGGAGCTATGCGAGCCAAGTATGATTGATATCGATTGGTAATGGTATGATGCCCATATTTTCCCCATTAAGTGTATTTTTTTGCTCATAAATGCAACTGACCGGAGCATCATGCTCTTTCCAGTTTTTAGTATCACTCATATTTTCTTCTCCACTGACACCATCTTCAGCCTATGAACTACAGAAGGGTTTAGAGAAGATGAAGCCATTTGCATGCAATTTTCACCTTAAAAGAGTGTGCAGCCTACCCGCCTGCAGCTATGGATTAAATGAAATTGCCTTTTCTGTACACGTTTGGTCAATTTCCTTTATGAAATTGCTGATGCCCTTGTTTGTGGAAGCATGTTCCATGCCTCAGCAAAGTACATTATGGTGAAATTTCTCCATGAGCTCACTGCCAAGTTAGCCACACGCTCCAACGTAGCTAATATTCAACTTGCGATTCTGAAACTGTTTCCGCCAAGCTGTCCTCTCGTATATGAAAAGTGAGATATAATTACTTTCTGCTGAAGAATACCGCTGTCAGCGATTTTTTTTTTTCATTTTGCGGAGAAGTAAATTAAACCTTAGACTTCCGTGTTTAATCTGATATGAGCTCAACATACATCTCCAGATGAGGTAAAAACAAATCTGAATTGCTTTGCCTCGTAGTACAATGAACCTAAAGTGCAATTAGAGGCTGTGCTCAACATGCAAGACAGACAAGGTTTTATTTGCGAGCTGATATCTTTCCATAATAATAATATGAGTGCGGGCTGTGTAGAACTAAATGAGAAAAGATGGTAGTTAAATGTCAAAGACGGCATATTAATCCAGCTGCACGTGTATAAAATGAGGGAATTATAGGTATAGTAAAGATCAACCACCTTTTTCTAAACTTCTTTATTATTATTATTATTATTATTATTATTATTATTATTATTATTATTATTATTATTATTAATAATAATAATAATAATAATAATAATAATAATAATAATAATATTAGGCATTTTACATGCATTTTTTTTTCTTCTTAGTTATAGTGTTTGTACTTTGTAGTGGAAATTACTTACTTAGTCAGTATATTATATATTAGTATCGTCATTAATAGTTGAGGTTTCGGTAGTCTCATATGACTATTTTTTTTTAGATTAGCTCTCAGGAGCAGCATTCATAAACCATTATTAGTAAAAAGGAATCTTAGCAAACTATTAACAAAGAATGCTGTTTATTTGAAGTCCATGTTACATGTTTGCCACTGAGTTCAATGTTGTAAGTTTCAGAATGTTTTCCTTCTTTTTCATTGTATACTTTTGTTTCTTGAAAAGTTACGTCCAATAATTTTGGCAGAAATTTATTTCCATATAAATCTCACTGGCACCACTGTCAGCAGCTAGTCGAACAGCAGTGAAGGTAGGAAACAGTTAACCAAAGTGATGAAAAATGTCGACCCTGTTCCCTGAGAAGGAAATGAGACATTGCATGAGCTTTACACTGTGGTAAGCACCCTCGCGCGTGACCAATATCTGATGCTTGTGTAACATCATGCCTATTGATAGGCCTGCCATGATCAGGTGATGTGGCAGTTAAGCGTGTCACATGATATAAAAAATGGGCACCTGTGAACCGCACCATCAGCCTCTATTATCTGAAGTAAAGACATAATTCACAGGCATGCCCCAGTATGACAAAGCTACGCAACATCTCGTTTCCTTCTCAAGGAACAGGGTCACTGCAAGACATTCCAGCCCGTGTTGGAACATATATCCAGGTGGTAATATCAAATTAATGTGTGCAGCATAGACCACCCCGCCGCAGCACATACATCCTGGACAAAACCTTCAAGGATGTGACCCCCCTAGTGTAATGAGACTGCACCTCATAAGCGATAGAGATTTCTTCCACTGTCCAATTAGAGATGCACTGCTTCGATACGGAGTGGCGGACGTAAGTACAGAGAGCCCTTACTTGACACAGTGGGTGCAATTTCTCTTGTGAGGAATGGAGGAGGGCAGAAAGCCTGCAACACTACTGGCTGGGCAGCAGACATAGGCACTTTAAGAATATAATCCGGCCTAGGATATACAAAGGCCTTGGTTAATCCAGGGGCAAAGTCAAGCCTGGAAGGGGCAACAGAGAGAGCTTGTAGATCTCCTACTTGCTTGAGAGATGTCAGAGCCACCAGAAGAGCTACCGTAAGATTCAGAAGCTTCTCAAAGCCTGACTCTAAGGGCTCAAATAGGGAAACTTTGTAAGGACTCCAGGACTGTAGCTATTGTGTAGTTCACTACACACCATGGTGTTCAATTGCAATTGTGTGGAAGGAGTGAGGGCAAACCATAACCGGCAGTGTGTTGTCTCCTCGGAGGCAAACACAACCACACCTGCTTGGCCGAACCTCCACCATACGGACCCCACCACTTGAGAATGGAGCCTCCAATCCCCAGGCCTCAGTCCCTGCCTCGACAGGATGTCTTCACCCATGTTCTGGTTGCCCAGAATGTACATTGCACTAACTGACAAGAACTTTCCCTCTGCCCAGAGAAGAATTAGTTTTGCCTGCCTGAACAGGGAGTGTGAACATAATCCTCCCTGGTGGTTGATATATGAGACCACTGCTGTGTTGTCTGTCACAACTAATAATTGGTGACCTTTAAATTGAGGAATAAATAATTTCAGTTCTAGAAATATGGCCCGCATTCCTAGGCTATTCATATGCCACTGGAGATGGGGCCCACTCCAAAGACTGCAAACTGACCAGCCATCTAAGACCATGAACCAGCCTGTGAGGGAGGTGTCTGTCATTATCGTCTTGCAATGAGGAGATGCCCCTAGAGTGAGACCCAAGGTTAGAAACCAGGGATACCTCCAAAATCTCAGACCACACAGGCATCACCGCATGACACTCATTACCCTCAGAGGTTGACCTCAGAGGTTGACCCTCAGACCCCTGACTTTTCAGCCACCACTGAAATGGTCTCGTTTGCAATAGGCCCAAAGGTATGTCGTTGGCTGCTGCTGCTGCCAACGGTCTCTCATAGAGACTGGAGGGTATGCCCAAATCTAGCTTTATCTTTCTCAATGTTGATAGGATTGACCCTACACATGTTGGGGATATAAACACTGTTATCATAGTAGAATCCTAAATAACCCCAAGAAAAGTTGTCCTCTGCACTAGAGAAAGCATACATTTCTTGAAGTTCAACCTGAGCCCCAAGCTCTTAATGTGGGTGAGAACAATATCTCAATGTTGAGTTGCCACTTCCCTGGATCATGCTAGAATTAACCATGTCTGGTGGTTAACTTACTGTGACAGGGCGATATTTATATGTGGAAAGATGTGTCTTTTAGATCTATCATCACAACCTAGTCCTCGAACTGAATCTGTGGAATGATAAGTTTGCGCATCAGCATCTTGAACCTGTATGTCCAAAGAGTATGCTTCAGATGACGCAGATATAAAATTGGCCACATACTCCCATATTTTTTTGCAGAGCAGGAAATAACAGCTGTAAACACCCCCTTCCTCAGGGAACGGGGTACATGTTCTATGGCCCCTTTGTCCAAGAGGGATCTTACTTCCTGTGCTAAAGTCAGGCTCTGCTCTTTGCTGTCTACTGTGGTGAGCACACCTCTGAATTGGTGGGGTCAAGCTCTGAACTGCACCTGATAACCCTTTTCTACAGTAGATAGAACCCATGGAGACACATTTAGCAGTAGTCCCCATGCTGCCAGATGGTCCTCTATTGGAGGGAAAACATCAGATTCCCGTTGCTCTGTGACAGCACGCTGACCAGAGAACACTGAAAACTTAGGACAGCCTTGGCTAGCAGAGGCCCTACAGTACAACTGGGAGCTAACTTTCCTAAACACCTCATGTTCCCTGATACATCCCTCTGCAGCACCTCAGGTCTGCTCCTCCTTTGTCTGCTTGACCTTTATGACCATTCTCAGATCAGGCCGATTAGCAGGCCGCGACTGTGGCTGGCCAGTTCTCCTGTCTCTTTGCAGGGGATGGCAGGCCGCCATCACACTAGTGCCGGCGAAGTTGACACAATGGTGCTGAATGCAAGTTGAGCTCACTCAGCAGATATGCTTGGTAGGCCTGCAACTCTGCCATTGTATGCAGTGACCCACAAACAAGATACATACACCTTGCCCACCTACGCTGAGGTAGCCTTACATGGCTTGGATGGCAAAGTCAGTCCCCCTAAATTATCTGTTGTCAATTGAGAGAGGTATCTCACAAGCACCTCCTCCACCTTCGGCATAGCTAAATAGTTGTCCCGTTCATTCTCCATGATGGCCGAATAATCCGACATTGCAGGGTTATAAATACAGTTTATGTTTGGTTTTCCCCAGAGGCATGATATTTCCTCTTGTACTTATGGAAAAAGGGGAGTTTTCAGTGGTGTGAGGGAGATCTATTTTCACTGGGGAGAAAACGTTTGTCCAGCCCTAGTAAACACTTCAAGCAGCTCTTTATATGCTCGAGAGCTGCTCTCCATTTTTGGCACATGCTTCTGGCTCCTTGGAGTCAGAGAGTAGAGGTTTTTTTTTTTTTTTTGGATTTCCTTAGCGGAAGGAGGAGTCACGACTTGTGCTCCAAAATCCAGCAGAGAGATGGACATGGAAGATTGAGCAAGATATAGAGACGCCGTCTTCCAGATCCATATGGGCTCCCCAGGTCCAGGCAGCAGCCAGCCCAAATCCAAGAGGCTCTGAACCCCAACTCCCATCGGCCAAGAAGAGAGTGAGCCGCGATTGGAGCTGCCTAATTCTAAGGCATTCAATGCACACAATCAGTGTGCTCTGATGTGCTGCACCCCTAGACACTTCACACGGAAAGTATGTCTGTCTCCTCCTGTAATAAAACAGGAGCAAGGCGTAACACACTTCCTGAATTCTCCCTCACTCATACTTTTCTCTCTCTCTCTTTTTTTAAAGGGACAGAGAAAGTAAAGAGATTTTTCTGTCTTTTTTTACAAAAGATAGAGAGGAAATTAAGAGGCTTTTTGCGAGCATTACACAAACGACAAACATCTCGCTGTAGATAATAAGGCTGATGGCACGGTTCACAGCTGCTGTTTTTATATCACGCAATGTGCTTAACTGCCACGTCACCTGATCATGGCAGGACTATAAATAGGCATGATGTTACATAAGCTTCAGATACTGGTCACGCACAAGGGCACTTCCCACACAGTAAAGCTCACACAATGTTGAATACCCTTTGAAAGGGAACCAATATGTCAATGACAGAAGCTGAAACTAAAAAAATAAACTTAACAAATATATAAAAAAAAAAAAAAAGAAAATGCAATGCCATTGAAGATTACAAATTAATTATAAGTATTAATATACAAGTTGTTAAGGGTGGATTTTTCATTTAATAGAAGACCACTGGCACTCTAAAATCAAGCCACTGTCAGAAACACTGTCAGAGTTAAAAGAGATCATGCAGAAAAAATATGAAACTCTGAGATAAACATTCCCTCCACTTCCCCATGGAAACCCGAGAAGCCCGAGTCAAAGGGACAAAGGATATGAATGACATCACAGAAAGAGTTTTGACCATCACGGGTCAAGGAACAGTAGACAATTTGATAAAAGTAGAATTCTGGCATTGAAGAAAAGATGCTGAAAGCTGTCCAAAATATAGTACCAAAGCTGATTCATCATACATAATTATCGTTCCCATTTGTCTAATTCCCTTATCCATATCCTGTTAAAAAAAAACTGTTGCTAATTTTGAATTGTCTAAAAATATTTTTGGACAATGTATTTGCATCCATTTATTACACGTTTCCTCCTCTGTATCTTCATCATGTTTTATGATCTGCTGCATTATCTTGATATCTCAAACTGACCGAGAAATCGTTTTCACAAATTGGATATTTAATAATGTGTTCGCTGTCACTGCAATTTCAAGGAGGTAATTATAGTTTATACGCTTGTTATTCAGCAACTCTTCATTATCAAGTGCAGTCTGTCTTAGTATACCCTTTCCTTTTGGCAAATCATTTATTTGCATCTATTTTATATGACATGTTTCCATTAAAGGGTTATGGCAGGGGTGTTCAACTAAAATTAGTAAAGGTCCAGTTATGTAAAATTCTAAATGTCTACCATGGCTGAATTTACCTTTTTAATCATTAATTTTAACGACTGGTTTGTGGTTATAAATAAGACATGTTAAGAAATAGTTTATGGCTTCAAATCTGACTACTTTAGACCATATCTGAAGTAAACACCACCCACTCCAGTGACATTTCTGTCCAGATACACACCTCTTCTCTAGACTGTTGAGAGACATCTGTTTATGAAGCAAGAGAATAAATGCACAATTCTCTGTCCATTCATCTAAACTGAAATACATTTTCTCTCTACTTCTCATTGTAGATAGTGTTTGGTCCGATGAGGTGCCTTCAGCTGAATAATTTATATAAATGCATGTGACTGGATAAACTGCACAGAGAATATTCAACAGAAGCTGAGCTGGCTCATGTTTACAAAACATCCCTGAACTACAGCTTTTTTTGCACATGTTGATCTGCTCTGCTACAGTATTTTTAAGTCCTCAGTACAGGATGGTGCTGGGTCTGTATGGGGACTGGATGAAAGGATGATAAACTACAACCCCAATTCCAAAAAGGCTGGGGAAAATATAAATAAAAATATAAATAAAAACAGAATGCAACGATTTGCAAATCTCATAAATCTATATGTTTTGCACTGAGTAAATGTACTTTAAATAAAAATACAAGGTCATTTTAAATTTGATGGCTGCGACACGTCTCAAAAAAGTTGCAACGGGGCAACAAAAGGGTGGAAAATAAGTGTAACTAAAAAGAGCTGGTGCATGGTAACATGTAAAAACATTGTACATTTGATATGTTTAACATTTTATATGATTTGAAATGTTCTATTGTGAATAACATATGGGTTTATGAGAGTTGCAAATCATTGCCTTCTTTTTTTTTTGTGGGGGTTTTTTACATTTTCTTTTTTTTTTTTTCATTTTACACAGTGTCCCAACTCTTTGGAATCGGGGTTGTATAAAAAAGGCGCTTGTGTTTACAATCAATCTTTGCAAGTTTTTGCTATTTGTATTCTTAGATATTATCCAATGCTGTCACTAAAACACAATGTTCTTTTTGTTTCAGCATTAAATAACCAATCTCAGTGTGTCCAGCAGCTGACAACTTCAATGAACAACAAACACTTAATGATATGGTAATCAGCTACAGCTAAAGAGACTTCTCAGTAAGTGTGTGATAAAAAAATAAATAAATAAATTCTGCACATGGTCATTCATATTCATGCGTTTTTATTCTACAGTACATCATCGTCGCTTAAGTGCAAATTATGAACACTTTATATGTGGCTTAGAATTTATGCCAGATATGAGCATCGACTGAACTGAAAAACTGGTCGAAGTTAATCAACAGAATTAACCGTAATGAATAAGCTTAAAGTCAATTAAATCATAGAAGCCATTAAGCAATTCTGATGTTATACATTAGCCTAAGAACAAAATTATACATACATGACGCGTCTGGCTACTGGCTGGATTTGGATGGAACGTGCACACAAATATACACTCATGTAAGAAGCATATAAAGTGTGAGGACTAATATAACCACGCTTCAAAAGTCTCTGCCCCTTAAACACTTCATAACATACCCACATTTTTTTGGTTTTTTGATCTGCATCTAACTGGATTAGTATTTTCTTCTGCCAGAATTCTGTCCTGAGTCTGATGATCCATGTGTATATGTAAACTATTTAAGTTCAAACGTTGATTATTTAACTAATGCTTTTTACTAATTGCTTGTTTTTACACTACTAAAATAAAAGTGGTATAAAGTCATTAATATTGATAATTGCAATTGTTCACATGAAATTATTCAAATAACTGGGTGTGAATAATTAATAAATGTTTACTGTTGATAAATGTGTGTTTATTATTCCATAAGGGATGTGTTAATTATTACAATGCAAACATACCTATAAACAAGGCATAAAGGCAGAAAACAATTAAAACATGAATAATTTTGGTTGGATCATCATCCATTCATCCACTTTCTGTACCACTTTTCCTACACAGGGTCACAGGAAGCACGGAGTCTATTAAAGAAGACTCAGAGCGGGAGCAAACAGACCATCACAGGGTACAATCACACAATACAGTCAGTTTAGAAATGTGAACCTGGAGCCTATCCCAGGGAGCGTCGGGCACATGTTGGGGTACACCCTGGACAGGGTGCCAATCCATCGCAGGGCACAATCCCACACACACCCACACACCCATTTACACACTACAGACACTTTGGACACACCAATCAGCCTACCGTGCATGTCTTTGGACTGGGGGAGTAAACGGGAGTACCCAGAGGAAACTTCAAAGCACGGGGAGAACATGCAAGCTCCGCACACACAGGGCAGAGGCAGGATTCAAATCCCCAAGGATAACATGATAACCAATAAGCCACCGTGCCCACGTTTACAAAATAGTACATTAAATAAAGAAAATAAACAAACAAATACATTAAAAATATGTTAAATATAAATAAATTTAACAAACAGGTGGTCCGTCTTTACAATTACACTGACATTGACAAAGAGGGGCAAAAGTAGACCACTGCAAGCTTATCTTTTTTTTTTCCATCCTGCTGTGCTGTAATTCTGATTTACTTCAGATCATACCCAGGGTCTACACTCTATCTCAAAGATCATACATGAAGGAAAGTCGCTTGAGGTAAAGCTAATTTTTTCACCCTCTCTCTCTCTCTCTCTCTCTCTCTCTCTGGGTTCTCTGACAGTGGAATACTGTAATAAGCCTCTCCACTTGAACTAAACAGCCTCCTTGGTAATGGAGGAGGAGGCCCAGGGCAAGGGGAAAAGCACAGAGAAATCTTATTAGGTGCAATATCATAGCTTTTTTCAAGTTGTGTGTCAGGGAAGTTTGAGCTGAGCCAATCCCAAGCATGAGCGAGTTGTTAAAGGACAACAGTAAGATAAGAAGAGTGGCAGTGAAAGGAACCTGGAGAACTATATGTGTATTTTTTTTTAGTTCCAGCTTAAAGGAAGAAGTGAAAACCTGCACCGCTGCAAAATTCAGATGTGCATGTTGGAGGAGAGCAAAACAACGAGAGGTAAAAAAAGAAAACTGCTCAAACCAGCACTATTTAAGAGTCCCAGGTGGAGAGTCAACACTTATATGAGGCACACACAAATAAAAATTCCCACCAGCTAGCTTTAGTCAAGTCAGCATCCTGTGAATGGCACAGAAATGTTACTTTAGTTACCTGTACTTGTCTCGGATGTACATTACTAAATATATTAAGGTAATATATTAATATTAATGTATTAATGAAAGCATAATATAATTGTCTCCCTGGCTGAATCAAATCTCATCCCAGTAGGTGGACTGTACCATGTTAGGAGATCAATGAACTGTCTCACTAGAAGCGTGCGGTGGGAAGAAACTTCAAATCATCTCATGTGAGCAAATTACACAAGTAAGTTACCTACTCTCTAGGCTGTAACAGGAACATGAGACAAATACAAACTAGGCAAAAATGGGCAAGCTATTTAGTGTTCTTTCCATTTGAGAGAAATTAGGCTGGCTAATGATGTGCTAATAAGTGGTGGAAGAATATTCTGTAGCTAAATGTTCTGCAGTAAATAATACGGATCATTTTGAAGGTGCAAAAATGTTTGTCACTGACATATAGTGTAGAAAATGGGCGGCTGTGGCTCAGTCGGTAGAGCGGGTTGTCCACTAATCCACTAATCGTGGGGTTGGTGGTTCGAATCCCGGCCCGGGTGATCCCATGCCGAAGTGTCCTTGGGCAAGACACTGAACCCTAAGTTGCCCCCGATGGCAAGCTAGCACCTTGCATGGCAGCTCTGCTGCCATCGGTGTGTGAGTGTGCTCTCATTTGTAAGTCGCTTTGGATAAAAGCGTCTGCTAAATGAATAAATGTAAATGTAAATGTAAATGTAGAAAATATCTGCACATTTTAGTAAGCAATGAAGTCACTGTCAAATTAGGTAAGCCACCAGAATTTCCAATTTTTATGCCAGAGTTACTCTGGTATCAGATTGGTGGCAATTGAAGTAATCACAGGAAAAATCTAAGTAGTATGTTAATGCCGGATAATTATAACTATATTTATAGAAAAGAAAATAATTTTTAAAAACCTTTTAATCCAACAACATAGTGTACAAGAAATGTATAATTTAGTAAACGTGAATCAGCTTGGCTTCTGTAACAGATTATTTGTTGCAGTTTATTTAATCACATAAATTTATGTAAACTATTTAGCTGAAGGAAATATTGTTCAGCCAGAGACACACACACACACATATTTGAGAAGTGAAACGAACTTTATACCATTTACAGGAAGTGTGCAATAATTGTTTGAACAAAATTA